>PVHP010007907.1:0-25122 GCA_004024765.1 Zapus hudsonius
CCCCCCTTTGTGTGTTGTTGTTGTGAGGGGCGATGTCTCTGGATATTCTCCCCCACCATAGAACAATGAAATTCTTAGCTACTCCATGCAACTGAAATTCCATTTCTGCGTAAGAATAGCTATATTTTTGACATATAGAACTTAAAATATTATAATGGAACTAGAGATAACCAAAACAAGAAAATAAGTAAGTCACAAGGAAAAAAATAGACAAATGTGAGCTTTATAAAATGGGGCAATGTCTTCAGAGTGCTTATTGATTTAAATTATTCCAAAGGTTTGTCCTGTTATAAATTATGTACAACACAGAAACCCACATTTAAATGTACAAATTGGGGCCAGGGGAGATGACCCAGAGGTTAAAGGTGCTTGTTTGCAAAGCTCTCTGGCTCATCCCCAGTACCCACATAAATCCGGATGCAAAATGCGCTACATTCATTTGCAGCTCCAAGACACCCCGCTGTGTGTGCATGTATACACGCATACACGCACAAGTAAAATAATAAAAATAATAATTACATAAATTAATATACCAGTTGCTTTTGTTCACTGGGATATACATATTAAAATGTACTACTTGTACTTAAACTCCCGCTATTTCCACATGAATCTTTTTGCCTTGATTTCTTTTTAATCATTTAATTAATTTTTTATTTGAGAGAGAGTGAGAGAGAGAGAGAGAAAGCATGAGCCTGCCAGGGCTTCCTGCCACTGCAAACAAACTCCAGATGCATGCTCCACTTTGTGTATTTGGCTTTTCAAGCAAGCGCCTTTCGCCCCTGAGCCATATCTCCAGGGCTCGGTTATATTTTTATCTAGTAATTGCTGCTTTCTAAGGATTTGATCTTTGTGTATTTGGTCAGTGTTTTTTTTCTAATAGCTTTTCAGGAGACTTTCCAGTGGATCGGTCTTTCTTTTGTAGAACTTATACCTTTTAATTGTTTTCCTTTTCTTATTTCATTGTCTGGTATCCTGACTTGTATTTTGAATAGGAATTGCCACATAGTTTTCAGTAATATTACAGCTATGATCTAATACCTGGATAGTTGTTTAGTCATGGAGTGATGACATGTAAAAATATATAGAATGTAAGCAAGAAAGGCTATGTGTGTGTATGTGTGTGTGTGTGTGTGTGTGTGTGTGTGTGTAATTTGCTTTAATATAAGGAGATAAAAGGGGTGGCTGGCAACATAGTTCCATTGACAGAGTGCTTTACTAGCATGTGTGAACCCCTGGGTTCAGTCCCATCACGATTTATACTAGGTTTGGTGGTAGGTACCTATAATCCCAGCACTCAAGAGAATCAGAAGTTCAAGGCCATCCTCAGCTGCACAGTGTGTTCCATCCAGGCCACCATAGGATACATGAGACCCTCAATCAAAACAACAAAAATGCTAAAGATAAAAGAAAGCAAACCTGGCCATTGATGATCTTGAAATATCCATGTAAGAAAGTTATTTTAGCAGCAATTTAGCTGATAATATTTATGTGGTTTCTGTTGCATAATTTATATGTCATGTGTATAATACATGTTGACATAGCATGTACAGTAGAGAGCATACAAACTATAAACAAGCAGAAAAAATGGATTAAGTCCAATAGGAATAAAGAAAATAGGAAAAACTGAAAATCTAAATTAGCTGTGTGAATAACTTTTTAAGTTGTGGCATGTGATGATTTGATCCAGGTGTCCCCCATAAAAGCATGTGTTTTGAGTGCTTGATCCCCAGCTGATGGCTATTTGGGAATTGGAACCTTGTTGGAGGTGTCTTGTTGGGGGGTAGGTTTATGGGGGTTCTAGCCAGCTTCCCCTTGCACACTCTCAGCACACTCTCCTGCTGCTGTTGTCCACCTGATGACGGCCAGCAGGTGATGTCCACCCTCTGCTCATGCCATCATTTCCCCTGTCATCATGGAGTCTGTAAGGCAAAATAAACCCATTTCTCCCATCAACTGCCTTTGTTTGGGGGTCTTGTCTGTACAGCATTGAGAAAACTGACCACAACATCGTGCAAATCCATTGGGCATTTCATGCTTATGTTAAGTCTTTTAACCTTATTACCAGCCGAATGTCCAGTGAGATGGCATTACTAGGCACTATTGTTATTTGGATCTGTGTTTATTTATTATAAACACCACTGTTTGGGGGAAAAAATGGAAACTTTTACCATCAGCATGGAAACAGAAAGAAGCCAAATAATTCTTGTAATAATGGGAGTTGTTGGAAATTCAATGTTCCATTTGATACTGAACCAAAGTGGGGCTGCATTTTGGCCTGGTTTGCTAATACTTTCTGTGGTCATGATATTTGGCTGCAGCAGGGCAACCCAATACTGGTGAGAAAACACTGGAGTGAGTGCCACGTGTTTCATGGCAGGAGAGAAGGAAAAAAAAAGTAGCTAATGCATAGAAAGCAGTTGAGGTGGCTGCCAGAACGGTTGAAGCATCAGGGCTATCTTGGATGAGAACAGCAGCCTACAGACAAGCCTGCCCTTGTGTGAATGTCCTTGGGTGCTAAGATCTCCCCTGTTGGGGGAAGGGGGGGCGACAAGCACTCTGCTGGGCTTGGCAGACTGTTCTTATTCATAGTGGTGGCTACTGGAGAGGGCTAGACCAGGACGGAACATAGCACATGATAGAAATGAGTAAAGCTGCAGCCTTCATGTCTATGGGTGTCTCTCCCAGGCTTTGGTGGCTGTGGGTCAGGGACTTACTAGACCATCTCAATAGAGGCATTTCTGTTCCCCTCTCCTTTCAGCCTCTCTCTTGGCAGATACAGCGAAGGTTGATTTCTGGGAATCTGAAAAGAACTTGACTCTGTAATAGTAGGTTTGTTTTTCTTTCTGCTCTCTTTGGCTTTCTTTATTCTGAAGTTAAAGAGCTGTGTGTGTGAGAGAGAGAGAAAGAGAGAGAGATATGATGATTTTACACCAATAATACAAACACACACACACACACACACACACACACCCCTACCTGCATGTGCTTGTGTTATTGGTGTAAGGTCATTGCATCTTTGAACCTAAAAGCATTACAATTAATTCAGAAATCCAGGGATAAGAAACAAACTTGATTTTTAATATATATATATTCACATTTTAAGGTGTAATTTTTATTCAATCAGATTCAATCCCTCAGCTCCCAATTCATTTGTTTGTGAGAAATATGAATCCTTTCAGAGCTAAAATCCCTCTTGATGGACAGCTTTCTTGGCCCAAACTTCTGCAAATATTCTGTTCACAGTGCTGGCAGTTCGTGACAATCATTATTTGAATTAAATTAGCAGTGTGGCAGATCTAAAATTTGGTTTTCTTTTTGCGTTGAATTAAGAGTTTTCATTTGGGTTTTCAGAAATAACTTGAATTTTTAGGGGAGGGGATTGTACCATAAAATAAAATGATAAACCAAATAAACTAAAAATAGGCTCTTTGAGAGCAGGTAT
The DNA here is from genome assembly GCA_004024765.1 of Zapus hudsonius. Taxonomy (NCBI): domain Eukaryota; kingdom Metazoa; phylum Chordata; class Mammalia; order Rodentia; family Dipodidae; genus Zapus; species Zapus hudsonius. The sequence continues at coordinate 3,443 of PVHP010007907.1, forward strand.
TACCTTTTTTTTTTTTTTTCCACAAAAGACTTGATAGCCATTTGCTTGTCTGTCAGGTTTCAGATAAAAGATGGTTTCCTTCAAATTTCAGACTGGTCCCTGGCTTCTTATTGGCCCACTGGAACATTCTGTTCTGAGATCCTCAGACATGACTTGAGACCCAAAAGGCTCCTGCTTTTGCCTGGACTGTACCTCAGGGGCATCATCATTTGGAACAGAAGATGGCTGGGATCAGTGGAAAAGTTGAGCTTCTATCTCCCTGTACACCCATCCACCATCCTGGGCTGAGCTCTGCAGCCCTAACAGTACAGGGCACTGCTCCACACAGAAATATGTGTGTCTAACTGCATGTGTGCATGTGTGTGTGTGTGTGTGTGTGTGTGTGTGTGTGTGTGTGAACAGCAGGGTGAGAGGGCAGCATCTGGCACTCCTGTGTAACCCTCAGCACCTTGCTCAGCAGGACCAAGCTCAGCCCATGATGATATCCCCAGGGTTCAGACCTAGGAGCCTGAAACGAAAGGTGACTCTCCTTGTCCCCATTGGCCCCCAGGGACTTGGGAGCCTGCTTTTCGTTTGTCTCCTAACTTTTGCACAATGGTTTCTGTGCTTTCTCCACTTTCTATTTAAAACAACTTGGTATCGGGAGTGGGGTACAAAGTGCCTCTATTAGAGCTGTTTCCCTTGTTTGTGGAATAAAGTTCCTTCTCAGTGGCTTCCTGCCTTCGCCTGGGATCCCCTCAGTAGGCCAGATAGGAATGATCAAGGCTGCCTTGGGAAAACGGCCTGACCTTTCTATCTACTTGGTTGAGTTCCCTGCCCTGGCATCTTCAGACCAGGAGATTTAGGAACTGGGAAGAAACACCTGCAATATGATCCATTTCTTTTTTCCTCCCAAAAAACCCAGGGAGGTGGCATGCCACAATGTACTCAAGTTCCCACTTTCCTCTGCTGGTGCTTGGCAGGGGTGGAGAGAGAGGAAGAGGCGAAATCACTGTCCTATGGACAATGGGAAGCACATGCCTCCTTGGAGAACAAGTGTTTTTGTAATCGCAGACATATTTCCTTAGTCCCACTTGGCCAAATTCTATTTTTACTCTCTGCAGACAATTAGCCGTTGTTCCTGCCCCAACACACGTGGCCAAGTGTGCTTGTGATTCAGCTTCTCTCTTCCGTGGGCGAGAGACACTTTCTCAAATGATCCTACTGGTTTTGCAGTCTGCGTCCTGCCCACTGGACAGACACTCCAAGCTGGTGTGGGAGGTGACCCCAATGCCAGACAGTGTGAAAGCCATTGAGTCTGGTGTCTGCTTGGTGGGCCAAAGAGAGCCGTGTTTAGCAGTGGGAAGAAATCAAATTCCTTGCAGGAAAATATGTGAGGAACTATTGGACAGACTCCGTGGTAATCAGCACAGGGCCCTTGGCAGGACTTTAAGACAGTGAAGGAGGAGGGCCCAGAGCCTTCTCAAGTTACCAGCAGCCTGTCTGCTTTCAAAACAATGTAAGCAAAGCCTTCTGGTAAAATAGTTTCAGCCCACAGGCTACCATTGACATGCAACCTACTGTATTTCTTCGTATTTTTTTAAAATAGTGGATTCTCTTCTATTGAACAGACTATATTTTTTCTTCCTTTTTCCTAAGTGATCATCTACATTTCTGTCACTTGTAGATCACTCTATGATCCTGCTGGTCTAGAATTCCTTCAAAAGTTTGGGCTGTCTTTGGCCATAGATTCCCCTCTCTTCCATCCCAATTTCAACCGTTTCAAACAGTCTGACACTTAAAATACAATCTTTTCTAAGAAATGGCTTCTCTGTGTTCCTTCAAAGCCCACTGAAGCTATCTTGTCTTTCTATACTCTCCATTTTTTTTTCCTGTGGCTGACTGGTGATTTTTGTGTTTGTATTTATCCTCACAGCTAGGTTTGGTACCCTTGAGGAGAGATGCGTAGATGGCTGACCTTGTGTCTTTCTACCATAAACCCCCCACAGTGTCTTCATACAAAGACAGCCCAGCCTATGAGGAAGAAGAGGTGAGGTCTGGGTTAATTAAACATTCTCATGTATGTACTTTTTTTTTTCTCAGCAGAGTCAAAAACTCCAGGAGTGATTGATTCCTCAGGGTTCTTCACAAATGGATGTTATTAAAATGAAGTCTGAATGCGAGATAATCAGACAAGTGTAATCAGTGTGTGTAAGAGTCTGTGTTGAACGGATCTCAGCAAGTGTGATCAGTACAGCCTGCTCCTGTTGGCTGGATCCACAGTGCTTGTCAGTCAACACCTCTGGTGGCTTCCATGAATTATCTCATTTAGTGTATCTTGTACCCTACGAAATAGGCGAAATTCTTACCCCAATTTAGAGGCAAGAAAATGGAGGCTCAAGAAGGTAATTTGTACCTGGGGAGATGGCTCCGATGGTAAAGTATTTGCCACACAAGCATGAGGATTTAAATTTACTTTCTAAACCCATGTAAGAGCTGAGTGTGGAGATATGCACCTGGAATCCCAGTACTAGGAAGGCAGAGACATGGGAATCCCAGGGTTTATGGCAAGTTAGTCGAGCTGAGTCTGTGAGTTCTATGTTTAATGAGACATCGTCTCAATAAATATGGTGGAGAGGAAGTGAGGAAGCCACTCAACATCGACCTCTGGCCTCGACATGTACATGGTCCCCAGTGTCTCTAGTGGTGCCAGAATGTGCATCTCACACAGATGACCAGGGGTGGGTCTGGGGGAGTTCCTGGGGAGATGAGCGTGATGAAGAGGGAAGCTTGCTCCTCTCCCAAAGTTCCACCATAGAACGTATTGCAGAGTGAAGAGTGGGTTCCGTGACACAGCTGGTTAGAGTGAGTCACACCTATCTTTGAGCTATGTATTTCTATTCTTTTGTTTTTCAAAAAAGAAGCCAATCAAGATGCAAACTGAAGTTGTTTAGAAATGTTTCAATGCTACACAGAACAGTAACTGTTATTACACTGATATGTACCCTATAAGTCATGCTATTATTAAGCGTGCTCCACAGAACAGTAATTGTTACTATACTGATTTGTACTATATAAGTCATACCAAATTAAAATACAGAAAAATATGAAATATTTATATCTAAACATAAAGTGTCTCATAATTTTGTAATATGTCTGAATATGCTTTTTCATTTGTGTGTGTGTGTGTGTGTATGCCAGAGGACAATTTTAAGTGTCATCCTCAGGAATGCCATCTACCTTTTTGAAACAAGGTTTCTCTTTGCCTGTAACTCACCAAGTATGCCAGACTGACTGATCCAGGACTCCTGTCTCTGTCACCTAGCACTAAGATTACATGTGCACACAACTACAGTCAGCATTTCTACATGGTTCTGGAATTTGAACTCGGGTCCTTATGCTTACAAGGTGTTGTAGTCAGCCACACGCCACTGGGATGACTCTTCAAACCAGGCACAATTTAGGGGAGGAAACTATTTATTGAAACTACAGATTGAAGGGAAGTTCCATAACAGTGAAAGAGGCTGGCCCTCTTTCACGAAAGTCCAAGCAGAGAGGAAAACCCATCACCTATATCACACACAGAGAACAGGAAACAGGCAAGAGGGACGGGGGGTGGGGGAGAGGAAAGAATCTCTTTCCCTTTATATAGGCTTAGGGTGGGGTCTTGCAGCCCTATCCCAGACTTAATGGCTTCCTGAGTCCCTGGAAGTTGCTTCCTGCACTGCCCACACAGGAAGGGATGTTCATTTCTAGCTCTCCTGAGCTTCCTTACATCTTGCCCCCTACTGAGTGGCTGCCTTCCTGTAAACATCCTCTGAGACCCACCCAAGAGTTACTAAAATGTCAAGTTGACAACAAAACCTAACCATCATATAAGGCAAGCACTTTACTCACTGAGCTAGCTCCTATGTGACATATTTAATGTACAAAGAGAAGCAATACATTTGGTTCATAAAATAGAAGTCTCATAGTTCCTAAAAAGGCATAAATATAAATGAATATAACATGTCCCCCATAGACTCAGATATTTTAATACTTTATCCCCATTTGGTAGTAGTGCTCATTCTGGAATATTCTGGAACCTTTAGGAAGCGAGATCTTCCTGGAATAAGTGTGTCACTGGGGGGGCAGTCCTTGAAGTTTTATAGTCTAACCCTCCCTCTTTCGTTTTTCTCTTGCTCAACTTCCTCTCTGCTAATGTGACAAAATGACACCAGTTTCCTCCTCTTTCCATGCTTTCCGTATTTACCCAAAAATAAGTCTTCTTCCTTAACTTGCTTCTCTTCTGATACTTTGTCCGTGCAATAAGAAAGTAACTGATAGGCCGGGCTACATGAGACCTTGTCTCAAAAAAAGAATATCAAACCAAATCAAAACAAAGCAGTTACCAGTGGAAAAGATCTGGTTTCTCTTCCCAATTGAGGCAAGGTTAGACATAAGTATCAAAACAGACTGCTATCTTTGAATTATGAAATTGTCTACCCTGAAAGCTCTCCTGGAGGTAACAGAAAGGATGTCATTGATATAATGATGGTTGAGTGACACGGACGCTTGGAGACCTGGGCATCGTCAAAGGAAACATCCAGAAAGTGAAAAGAAATATTGAAAGATAAGAAGTCATCAAGATAACTGGGTGAGAAACTCATCTCCTATCGGTTGATGCATTTTCAAAGATTTCTGGGAAGACATTAGAGTATAGGGTATCTGGATATGCTGAACAGCTCAGATCTACACTTTCTGCTCACAGGAGTCTCTTGTCTATAAAGCAGGAAATAACCATGCCATCACATGGGATTGCCCTGAGAATTACACAAATTTACATAAATGCTCTTAAAAGTCCCTGATTACAGTGGACATGAAAATGCTGGCTGTCATAAAAGTTACTGGTTGTAAGACACTTAGTAGACTCACACAACCTGTGCAGTGTGGTTTTTAGTGCTGGCTACAAGAAACCAGTCATCCCAGGAGAAATCTAGCAGCAGACTTGGAAATGGACTCACATATTTTCTCACAACCAAATTCCTTCAACGTAATACTCAGTAAAGGATGTCATCAAAACAAGAGATCCAACTGGAGAGATGGTTCAGTAGTTAAAAACTCTTGCCTACAAAGCCTAAGGACCTGGGTTCAATCCCCCAGTGCCCATGTAAAGCCAGACGCACTAAGTGGTGCATGCATCTGGAGTTCCTTTGCAGTGGCAGGAAGCCCCACTCACCCATACTCATTCTGTTACTCTCTTTTTCTCTTTCTTCTCTTCCTCTCATATAAATAATAAAATATATTAATTTTTTTTTAAAACAAGAGGTCTCTCATTGGCCTGAAGCTCACTAATTAGACTAGACTGGCTGGCCAGTGAGCCCCAGGATTCCTTCTGACTCTGCCTCCCTAAGTTGGTTTTACAGGTGCACACCAACATACCTGGCATTTTTACCTAAGTGCTTGGGGGTCAACTTTAGTCCCTCCTTTTTATGAAGGAAGTGTTTTATACACTGAGCCATCTTTCCAGCACCTAGATAAATATTTAATATTTGTATTTGTTTCAACACTCTGTTAACATATGAAAGTGTTGAGTGGATTTTTTTAAGCGTCTGTCAATTTTTTAGAGGCATTCTTACTGTAGGTGTGGTAATGATGCTTAATCGGTTCACACCTGAACCTCAGGCTCCCCAAGGGGGGTGGGTTCACACCTGAACCTCAGGCTCCCCAATTGGGTGGGTTCACACCTGAACCTCAGGCTCCCCAATTGGGTGGGCTCACACCTGGACCTCAGGCTCCCCAGGTTGGTGGGCTCACAGAGAATGGGTGTGGCAAGTGTGACAATAGCATTGATCAGGACACACATGCAAATGCAAATTAGCACTATTCTGCTCAAAACCCTCTCTCTGAGGGCATTTCCTTCTATTTATAGAAATGATTTTTTCATTAAATTAGATGATATCTATTTCTAGCACCATCAGATAGTTGCTTATTTCTTGAGGCCAGGGTGCTTTATAACAGATCATATGCTGACACTAATTTACAAAACATGATGGTTGGTAGTTAGATGCCCCATCCCACAATGCTAAAATTATCAGCACCTGTGTTATTAACATATGTCTATGGCCACGAGAACTGCTTGGCTCGCTGCGTATCTCCCCGTGGTTGGCAGAAAGATGAAAGTATGAGTTGGAAATCCCCGAAAGTGTTGATAAGTCAGCTCTGGAAGACTTGGCAACATTTTACATTTTTAGGAATTAGATTTGATTCCCCCCCTTTGGTATGAGAACAGTAAAATCGGTTGCTTGTGTATCTTCTTAAAGAGGAATCACTCCGTTATGTCAGTGTTTCCAGCCACCCTAAGTTTGCAAGAATGAGTGTTCTGGAGAGCTCTTCTGAGAGTTATGGAGTCACCCTTTCATTTAAGAAAGCCGTTTTAACACTTATGTGACATTCATCAAAGGCAGCCAGAATTTTTGTAAGGCCTATGGTAGCTACCAGTGGTGTGGTTTGTGTTCTAGAAAGCTCCGATGTAGTTTCCATTTGAGTTCTGTGTCCTTAAGTGGAAGCTACAGAATCCAGAGAGTAGATCTCAAGGCAGAGCACCTCAGCCCTTCTATCTGCCATTATCAGGGAACTGCTTTCCTGGAGGAAACGCTGAGGGTGGGGGCTCCCATCCACCCCAAAGACAAAGTCCAGCAGAGTGTGAACCCTAGTTTGCACCAGTGGCCTTCTAATAACAATGAAGTCTGAGAAACAGGTAAGTAGCCCTTGGGGATCTGTATTCCATAGGCACCCAGGAAGATGCAGGGCCCATGGGGACAGCTGGCTGAGTACACTAAGAGCTCAGGGGTTCAGAGGTAACCAAGAAATAGTCTTGAGTTCACTGGACAGTGGAGCACCCTTGCCATGGGTAGTGGCCCTAGGTAGAAGGCATCTGAAGAAATCTCCCTGGAGAAAAACGGTCAGATTTTCTAGCAATTTCTCCCTTCAGTCCTGTAAATTGTGGACTAGATTCTACAACTGTATGCCAGGCTCAAAAGAGATGGGGGGAAGCATGTAAAATGTACCCCTCCGATGTACCCCACTCAGCCTTGTATCCACACATGCAACAGCTTCCTTTCCTGAAGAAACACACACACACACACACACACACACACACACACACACACACACACACACACAGAATGAATGGTGTTCTAGTATGCTCAAAGAACTTAAGCCCTGTCTAAGTCTGAATTTCAGTACACTGGAGTGACTTTGGGTACAAAATGATGTTTAATCTCTGCTTTTTAATCTAGCTTAATTCAAGAAATTGAGGAATGCAGAATTCATTCTTTTCCTACTATTAAAATTGCTTAAAAAGCATGAGTTGGCAGATACCTTCTTCAGGAGATGAGCTGAAATATCCTTTGAAAATAATTCTGGGAGGCTGTCTTCCTCCCTGAAGTCTTCATTAGGCATTAGTGTTACTCTCTCCTCCTCACTGGCTTGGGGCAAAAGTGCCTCCAGCTCAGATGCTCAGAAAGCCATTTCTTCTTCTGCAGCTCTATGTGAAGCGTGTGGTTCTGTGGAATTACTAATTAAGCCAACTCTTGGTGCAAGGCTTTGGGAACTTAATTAGCAGAGTTGATTTTTAAACGAAATTATTTCTTTAAACCATGTCGTCCATAATAATATTTGTCCCACTGGGCTGCAATTTTAGAAATTTAAATCATAATCTCCTTTTCAAAGTCAGAATCTTTCTCAAGCCTCTTTTTATGAATCCAACTGTTTATAGGAAGTGCTTAGCAAGCAAGAAGAAATCCCAAACGCTACTTAGCAAATAATAACAAATACCAAACTCTTTAAAACTCTAGCTGCTGCTTTTTAACACTGGTAAAGTCAACACAATCTTTACATTAGGCATGTCTGCGTGTGTGTGTGTGTGTGTGTGTGTGTGTGTGTGTGTGTCTGTGTCTGTGTGTTTCCAAATGCAGACACCTGCCCTTCCAAATAAGAACTACCAGGTTAGAAAGACGGTGGACAAAATGAAAACCAGTGGAAGATGCATCTAAAAATTACAAATTTCTAATTACCCTTTTCTCCACATTTTATCATCTATGATATGATATTTTAAATGCTTCTACACAACCCTTAGACCAAAGATGACAGAAGCTCTCAGCCACACACTCAATGTGTAGGCTTGGTTACCTGCAAAGCCTTCTTCGTGTCTCAGTTTCTCCTGATGTATCTTATTAGGAGTTTCTATAGTATGACTACTCCCTGTTTGGAGGGGGGGTTTCCTGTGAGTTTCATCAGCTCTGTTTCCTGCCTCTTGGCCATGGGCCATCCAAATGACTTGATCTCAGATAAGAATGTCACACAGTGATGAACAAAGCCACATGCGTAGGGACACTGAGTTGCTCACACCATGTTCTCTACTCTGGCTTCTCCCTGTAACCTGTGACTTACAGGTAGGAATGGTGTACTGGTAGTAGACATTCTCTCATAGGTGTGGTCTCCTCTTCCTCCTGAACACAGGGGAACTGGCCTTCCTAGCCCATCACCCAGGCTGGATCCAGGAGAAATCTTTTATCTCCCTGGTTTGTGTTGGGTTGGGGAGAGGTTATGGTAAAGCATTTGCTGTGCAAATGTGAGGCCCTGAGTTAGATTCCCAGCACTCACATGAATGCTAGATGGGCCTAACTGCACATCTGTAACCAATGTGCTTAGAGGCAGAAACAGGGAGTCCAGGAGGCTAGCAGGCACACGTGTGGAGATCAGAGAACAGCCTTGAGTGCTGGTCCTCACCTTCTACCATTTCTGGGGCAGGGTCTGTTATCAAGCTGGCTAGCCTGTGAGCTTCTGGGATTCTCCTGTATCTATAGAAGGGTGGGGATTACAGGTGCCTGCAGTCTGAATTTCCAAGGGTTCTGGGGCACCAAATGCAGGTCATCGTCCTTTCAATGCAAACACTTTTACTCAAGGAACCATCTACCCAGAATCCCCTTGTACATTTTTGGAGCCACACCCTGGGATCTCTCTGACAGGGTCAGTCCTAATTACAAAGCGGAACACAACTTTCAAACTCTAAGGCCCAGAACTTTCAAAGTATCCATTCTACCATATACTATTGGTCAAAGTGTTGACAGGCCAGCTAGGAAGAAGAGACCTTGTCTCTGGATGGGAAATCATCAAAGAATCTGTGGTCATCTTTAATGGGCCACAGCCACAGAACAGAGGGGCATATACCCACAGAAAATGTAAATCCAAAGCAAAAATGGAAGGCCCAAGGCTTGATTTACTTCTAAAGATAATGAATTGTTATGGAATCCTGCATTAAACCATTCTGAAATAAAAGGTCTCTTTGCCCTCAGGAATGTCAGCTGTCATGAATAAATAGTATGAACATTTAATGCTTCATGTTTAAAAATAACAGACGAGTTCAATCTTCGCATCTTCCTGCCCTTCAATATTTATCTTACTATTCCATTCTACATTCAGAAATAATTTACAAGATTCCTTCATATGATCACTATTTCTATAAGTGGAGAAAGTGTCATTATCTCCACGTCTAAAACTGTGATGTCTTTGGATACCCCAAACAAAAAAGGACTAAAGTGACAGTGCATAAAAACATCAAGTTGTACCCACCTAAAGAATTAATGGAGAGAAATCCAGAAGTATCTGCAACATCAGACATTCATGTTCACTCATGAATTAATAAACAGGACATTTTGCCAAAATGTCTCATATTTCTCTCTAGTTCCTAACCCTGTGACAGGTTGTGATATAGCTCAGAGTCACTAATGTTATTGAAAGTGGGAGACATTTGAATACACAAAGAAAAATGGATTCTTTAGTTAGATATTTATGTAAGGAGAAATACATATGTGAGCATATATAATAATTCAGCTCAACACCCCCATCCTCCTAGTGAAGCTATATTCAGGATTATTCTTTTTTTTCAGGAAGATTAGACTCTTTCTTTTTTGTTTGTTTTTTGTTTTGGGGGGAGGTTTTGTTGTTTTTTTTGTTTTGTTTTGTTTTTGAGGTAGGGTCTCACTCTAGTTCAGGCTGACCTGGAATTCCCTATGTAGTCTCAGGATGGCCTTGAACTCATGACAATCCTCCTACCTCTGCCTCCCGAGTGCTGGGATTAAAGGCATGCACCTTTTTGTTCCATATGATTGAAGGAAGAATCATAGAGGCGAAATGCCATCCTAAAAAACATTGTTCAGATAGGATATAGTTGAGTGGGTGACCACTGGCCTCATATGCTCAAAGCCCTGCCTTCCATCTTCTATTTCTAGCACCACAAATACTAACACAAATTATATTCATATAGATATCATATATACTTTATGTATATCATATGACTATATGGATTATATGTAGCTTCATACTTATATGTACATTATGTCTAATGTACCAGTATGTAATACTATACTTCAGAAAGAGGACTTTAAGACATGCCAAGAAGTATAAGCAATAAATATAGATATAATAATATGGAACACCTTAGGGATACCTGTTTGAATGCTTGAAACTCAACATCATGAGATATATAATAAAAGATTATTATTTGGGTTAGGTATGCAACAATACATCATCAGAAAAAAATTATCAAGGAAATGGTTAGTGTCAGCCAGCAGTACTAGTGATTTTATATATATATATATATATATATATATATATATATATATGTGTGTGTGTGTGTGTGTGTGTGTGTGTGTGTGTGTGTGTGCGCGCACGCGCGCTTAAGTATTATGTTCCTTAAAATATAACCTCAAAATATGTAAAGCTAAAATTAATATAAGAAAAATATACAAAATAATAAAAATAGATGTTATATTGCTAGCAGATTTTTGATAACAAACCTGCCACTAGTGAACACAATGGGTAATGTAATTGGCAAATATTACTTAATAAAAGGCCACATGGGAAAAAAAGACAGAATTCTATCTCCAAGAGCTTCAGAACACACATTCTTCCTGAACATACACTGAAAAATGTACTAACTGTGAGTCCTGGACCATAAATCAAACCTGAACAAATTTCAGACTGGAATAATATAGGCTATATTCTAGGAACACAATTTAATTGAGCTGGAAATCAATTACAAAAAGAAAGCTGGCAACCTTCTCCAATGACTGAAGATTAAGAAACATATCAAAGGTATAAAATATCAAAGGTAAAAACAGAAATCAATGAGCTAGAAGATGTTTGATTAATAGGAAATATCAAAGAAGCAAGGAGATGGGTTTTTGAAAAGGGGAAAAACGTTGAACTACCTCTCAAAGTATTGTTCAAAGACAAGTAAAGGCTAATAACCAGTATCAGAAAGACTTAATTGAGGACTGAGAATATCAAAAAGGGCTATCCAGGAAAGCAATGCCAACAGCACACAACATACAGGAAGTAGAAATAAACCTTGAGAAGGAAGAAACAAAACACAGCAAAACTAATCCAAGAAGTGGAAACTCTGCTTAGTCCCAAAACCATTACAGCAGGCTGACTCTCTTCAGAATTCTTCTGCCGAGAAATCCCAGGCCCAGGTGATGTTGTCAGATTTTACAAACAATGGGAACAGAAATCCAACCGAACCCAGTGAACAGAAGGAAAAAGACCCATTCTGTCAGCATTTTCTAAGGATAACATAACCCCATGGCCCAAAATGCACCAAGGTCAATGGAGAAGATGTTACGATTCTTTGTCATTTCATGGGAAAATGAAAAAATGTGATCAAATAATGTAATGGAAACAATGGAAAAATGCTCACCTAGCCTAGCCATGGACAAGATTGGACACAATATATTATGCTCAAGTTAGTTATCCTATGGGCAGGAGAGATGGCTCAGTGGTTAAGGCACTTAAAGGACAGGAGTTCAATTCCCCAGGACCCATGTAAAGCCAGATGCACAAAGTGGCATATGCATCTGGAGTTTGTTTGCAGTGGCTGGAGGCCATTGCATACCTATTCTCTTCCTCTCTCTTTCTGCCTCTTTCTCACTCTCACATTCTCTCAAATAAAAAAATGCAGTTATCCTAGGAATGTAGAAATGGTTTCATATTAAAATAATATATGTGGAGGATGGGAGTTTGCTCAGTGGTTAAAGGCACTAGCTTGTAAAACCTAACAGCCTGAAGTTCACTTTCCCAGTATTCACATAAAGCCAGATACACAAAGTGGCACTAGAATCTGAGGAACATTTACAGTGACAGGAAGCCCTGCTGAGCTCATTCTCTCTCTCTCTCTCTCTCTCTCTCTCTCTCTCTCTCTCTCTCTCTCTCCTCTCTCTCTCTCTCATAAATAAAAGAATTTTTAAACATATGCGATTACCATATGATACCATATGAAAATATTTTTAATCCTAAAATTATCTCAAGAATATGAAAAAGCTTCTGATAAACTGCAAAATCCCTCAATGGAAAGTTAAGAAAAACTTTCTGTAAAGGTTCTTTCTTTTTCCAACATATCTCTAGGGCTGGGGAGAAACCTCAGTCAAGAAGGTGTGTGCTTGGCAAGCACAGGGATTTGAACTTGACCCTCAGGACCCATGTGAGAATGCCACATGTGCTTGTCATGCCTATAATCCCAGCACAGGGACGAGGAAACAGGAGGATGCCTGAGGCTTGCTGGACAATCACGCTAGTCTAATTGCTCTGGACAAGTGAGAGACCCTTTGCCAAAAACAAATAGTAGGAGAATATTGCCAGTGTACGAAAACACTACTGAAGGAGCGTAAGAGGATAGGACTAGTGTATGAGAACACTACGGCGGGAGTGTAAGAGAATATCACTAGTGTGCGAGAACACTGCTGAAGCAGTGTGAGAGAATATTACTAGTGTACGAGAATATTGCTGAAGGAGTGTGAGAGAATATTACTAGTGCATGAGAACACTGATGCAGGAGTGTAAAAGGATATTACTAGTGTACAAGAACGCTGGTGAAGCAGTGTAAGAGAATATTACCGGTGTAAGAAAGCACTGCTGCAAGTGTGTAAGAGAATATTACTCATGGACGAGAACACAACTGAAGGTGTGTAAGAGAACATTACTAGTGTATGAGAACACTGCTGAAGGAGTGTAAGTGAATATTACTAGTGTAAAAGAGCACTGCTGAAGGAGTGTGAGAGAATACTACTAGTGTCAGAGAACACTGCTGAAGGAGTGAAAGGGAATATTCCTGAAATTTGAAAATTAGCAGAGCTCTGAATGCAGGAAGGTCTGTAAACAGCAGGTCTGCTGGGTTTACTGAGCTCCCCTGTCCTTTGTTCATCTGTACCTCACCAGAACCTTCTGGAAACCCCCGCTTGACTTCTGTTTGTGAGAGTGAATGCATTTGATTTTTTGACTTGTCTGCTATGCCGAAGTCATCACGTTGCGTCCCTGTGCATCTCTGTAACTGAATTATGAGCCACTTAGGTCTCGGCCAGTGTCTTTTCAGGGTGACCCGAGCTTGGCAGGCTGGAATTATTAAACTCTCTCTGCCGGGGTCGAAGGCCTTTGGGGGCCCACAGAGGCACACCCTGGCTTAATCTCAGGATGACAACTGACAGCTTGCCAAGAGGGGCTTGGCTTAATAGGTTTCAGGAGGTAGTCCTGATTGGCTATTTGCACATCATGCTCACAGGTTCTTATCATAGACCAATAGCTCCCTGATTGGCAAGGAGCTCTATATATTCTGATTTCATTTATGGAAGAGAGGTATGAGGTCTGAGATCTGAGAGAGCAATAAAGAGAGAACGGGCGTTCTTCCACCCATAAGTAGTGTGTGTGTGTGTGTGTGTGTGTGTGTGTGTGTGTGTGTGTGTGTGTGTGTGTGTGTGTGTGTGTGTGTGTTTTATCATTGCCCCCTCGGGCGGTGGGCAGTGACATCTCTCCTCTCACTCTCTAGCTGGCATTGCTGTCTCTCATGGGCAAGGGGTGTTTTCACTGCAAAATAAACAAACAAAATAGTGAACAGTGTTCCTGAGGACGTCACCGAGGTCGTCTCCAATCTCCAGAGGCAAAAACATGAATACACACTCATCCAAAGAGTGGAAAATGTCTTTAAAATATCTTACAGCTAATAGATTACCTAGCTGTGATGTACATGTAAGACCCTTTGAGTCAAGACAAAGCTGCCTGAATCCCCCAATTCTATTTAACGTTTCACCACAAATGTTTTGATTTCAGTGTTTAGAAAATCGTTCCACTTATCCTCAAAAAACTGGAGAAACTCTTCTTTATTTTAAGCAAAAAAAAAAAAAAAAAAAACTTTAGTAACACTTTACACAGTCTCATCCAAATGTCTTCCTTTGTTTCTTTCCATTGAACCCCTCTTCCTTCGTCCTGTTCCCTGGTCTGTTTTAATGTATCTTGTTGACAGAATCACTATTATGCAAGTCCTGTGTGAGTCATGACAGGCACTGTGTGGTCATGAATACAAGGACCACTTGACAAGTCTTACCTAATGGAGTAGTGCCCTCTTCCCACCCGTGAAAATTCAGCGCAAAGTGAAAGGAACGAGACAAGAGAAGGGGTCAGAGAAACTGGAAAGTAACGATTCAGAGCACTGATAATTAGAATTGCATATTACAATTAATTTAGCAACTAAATCAAATGTCAAATGATTAATTTAGCAAGCTTGCTGGAAAAGAAGCAAAAATCGGTCACATTTCGACATAGTAACCAACTATAAAGCCAAGGAGGGAATAGAGTTGGCTCAGCAGTTAACACTTGCTTGCAAAGCCTAGTGACCTGGTTCAATTCTCCAGCACCCACGAAATGTGCCCAAAGTGCTGCATGCATTTGGAGTTTGTTTGTGATGGCTAAAGGCCCTGATGCACCCCCCCTCTCTCTCTGTCTCTCTCTCTCTCCTCTCTCCTTGCACATTAAAAAAAGCAAAGGAAATGACAGAACATTCGTGAAAGCACCAAAATTTATGGAGTCACTTATATCCAAGACCTCTTCAGAAAATACCTGAAACTAAAAGGCACTAAGTAAGATCTACATGAGTCAATAGAGAAGTTATATTCATGGTTTGGAAGAGCCAGACCTAAATTGTTGATATTCTCAAAATGGAGTTGATTCAAAAGAATTACACTGGACCTATGATCAGACTTGCTTATTTTTGCTTTTGATTTCAGGTGACATTTGAGAAGCATATTTCAAAGTTTCTATGGATTCACAAAGTGCCAGGAATAGTTGAGGCACTCCACCAATGTATGGAGAATCACCTTATCATCACCTAGGCTTACTGTACTTACACATGTGTTTCAGAGAAAGAAAAACCCCACACAGAGAAAAAAAAACAGTGTCTGAAATCCAGAGTGTCCTCTGGAACTCCACACCCAAACATCAGGGTGTCTTCACTCTCTTCAGGTAAAGACCCAGAGATTACTTCACCCACACTCACTATGTGTCTGCCACGTGGGACCACCATTGTCCCTCCAACTCCAACTCAACCCCCTATACCTTCCCTTGCAGGATTCATGTCATTTTCTTTTATATAGTTATATACTATGGTGGTTCTATTTTAAAATATATATCTATATATACATATATATGTATGTATATATATATACATATATATATATTTGGCCTTTTCTCCCTTTCTACCTCTATTTGAATCATTTGGTCAGAGCTGTAATCCTATGTCGCCTGCAATATTGATCGAACCACCTAATTTTCCTGTATCTCTTCTTCCTTAACCACAAGGCTTCTTAAGCCAGCAGCCAAGAGCATCCTTTGGATTATAAATCTGATGTCTGATAATCATCAGTAGTTACCCAGAGTCCTCATAATGCCCTCGCCTGCTTAGTCTGTCCTGTGTCACCTCTGACCGTTTTAGGTTCCTACCTAAAACATCTCTAGAGTACTTTAATAAAGACCCAGCGACAGCTTTGGTCGGCCAGGTAAGCATCCAGCTCTCAGCAAGATATTCTCTCTGGCAAGATAGCCATCCCCATTGCCACACTACTAACTTTATCACCGCAGATCAGCCCTGTCTGTTTCAACTCAATATCTCCCTCCTCCTAGTCCATGTCAGGATGTGTGTTTTCTTGCTGTCTCTGTATCTCTAGAGGGGGCATTGTCTGTCTTCCCCTTTCAAGGGCTCACACATGGCTTGTAGGAAAGGGATTATATATCAATGCCTATTTTAAATCCTAACTTTAATGTGACTTCTTCAGATAGTTAGATACCCACCCTCTGGAATGTTCAAGAAGTGAAATGAAAACTTCTGTATAACTTCTCCATGTTGTAAATAACATACGATCCTGGCAGGGAAAAGAGACCATGTCATTGCCAGTGATTGGCAAGTGTAGTTTCCCTTGGTGGAGGATGAGCTGTGTGGAGATGCCATAATTGAAGGTTCCAGAGGTGGCGTTGGTAAATGCATGATAACTTCTGCTATTTATGCAGCGACTGTTTGTGTGTTTCCTCTATTCTTTTATATATCATATAAAGAATATTACACACACACACACACACACACACACACACACACACACACACACACACACGGGGGCCAAGGAGAGAGCTCAGTTGGTAAAGTTTGTTTCACAAATATGATGACCTGAGTTCAATCACCATTACCCACGCTGGATTTTTTAAAATCCAGGCATGGTGTCACATACCTACAATCCCAGTGCTGGAGAGGTGGAGGCAGAAGGATCCCAGTCAGTCTAGCCTAATGGGTGGGCTTCACAATGGGAGATGCTGTTTCAGAAAAGGTGGGTGGCATTCCTGAGGCCAACACCTAAGGTAGTCTTCTGGCCTTCACATGGGTTTGTGCACACACTCATAGGCACCTAGACACACATGAACACACAAGAGATACCATTTAAGACATTTTGTGTTCACTTCACCAGCACTAAATGCAGTTACAAGCTAATTCGAGCATCGCCTAAAGAAATTGCCCTCCCAAACAGAATCTCTGTATTCATTAAACACTTATACCTTCTCTCCTCCAGTGGAGAATAGCGGCCCTTCCACTTTCTGTTCCTATTCTTTTTGACTAGTGTAGATACTTTACAGACCGGGTGGTCCTTATGGTGTCTCAATGCAATGCTTTCAGGTTTATCTGTTATAGAAAATATTGAAATGAACCTTCATTCAAAGAACCTCCTTATATGTTCATCTTTCATCGGTGGGTGGACACGGGAGTGGTTCTGACCATTGCAAGTAGCAATTTTTACTAATGTGATGACACAGACATCTGTCGAAGTCCTTGTTGACTGTGTCAAAATTGACTTCCATCAGGCCTGGTTTTTACTCCCAGACAATCCAGTATTAAATAAGTTTTCATGTAGGCTGGGGGTGTAGCAGGCACCAAGCCCTCTGTCCCTTGGTACACATAGCCAAGAGTGGATTTGTTGGGTCATGTGGAAATTCTGTTTAATTCTTTGGGAATCAGTCCATTTTATATAGAATATGCCATTTTGTGTTCCCACCCACCAAGGGGATGGTATTTTCTCTATATCTTGGCCAAGACTCATTTTCTGAGTTGTTGTGGTTGTTATCTTGATTGCATTTCCCAGTTTGCTTTTGTGTAGAGACATCTTTCAGGTACCTTCTTGTTAGGGGCGAAAGCTTTTGGGGGCCTTTGGAGGCACACCCTGGCTTAGTCTTGGACGGCACCTGACAGACTGCCAAGAGGGGCTTGGCTTAATGAGTTTCAGGAGGTAGTCCTGATTAGGCTATTTGCGTGTCATGCTCACAGGTTCTTGTCATAGACCAATAAATAGCTCCCTGATTGGCCAGGAAGCTCTATATATACTGCCTCGTTCCCACAATAAAAAGCACACGTTCATCAACCCACAAGCGGTGTATGTGTGTATCTGTATGATCACTGCCCCCGTGAGTGACGGGCAGTGGTACCTTCTCTACCTCCTCACCCTGGCCCTTGCATCCTCACTTCTTTCCTCTCTCAGGAAGGTCTCCCATGAGTGACCTCATGCCCATTCACAGGTAATGGAGACTGACCTGCAGCTCTGTTGCCAGAGCGCTCACCTAGCGTGCACGGAGCCCTGGGTTTGATTCCTAGCACTGCTTAAATGGGCCATGGTGGTACACACCTGTCATCCCAGCACGCCAGAGGCTGAGGCAGGAGGATCAAAAGCTCAAGGTATCTTGTCTCAAACAAAACCAACAAACCAAAATAAAGGAAAAGTTTCAGTCATTCGTATAATTTCACAGTGGCTGTGATGGTTCTTCTAGATGATTCCTTCCACGCTATGACCCGTGATTGCAGAAAAAGAATCCTTGTTTCTTGTGCACATAGAATGAGTGAGGGATACGGGAAAACCTCTTAAACTTAGTTAGCTTAAAAATAAAAAAAATAAAAATAATAATCAGGCAATGTTGTCTTGTTGGGTCAGAGCCAACGACTCTTGGCCAGATACCACTGGGTAGTTTCATTCAGCAGGACCCAGGAGGCCAGGCCTGGAGTGGACGTCCAGGAGGCAAGAGGGCTTGGCCATTCCAGAGCCTTTCTGGGGAGCAACCCCTCAGGGATCTGTGGGTGCCATCACCTTGAACAGACTCCAGCTTAGAGAAGGTGACAGAGCTCCCAGCTCTGGGAAAGAAAGCCAACCCAGCAGACAGAGCCTAGGCCCTGGAACCCTCTGGCCTATCAGCTTGTTTTCATACTCTGACAGAAGTCAGCACATTTTTTAAAGACACTTAAAGCCATTGTTTCCTTTTGGGAGGAGAAGGGGGGAAAGTGCTAAAGAATTTTAAGCTCTTGGAGCAGCACCCTAACTCATAGCCAGATGAAATTTCTCTTTCCTTACAGATTCCCTGAGGCCTCATCATAATGAAAAAGTAGGCATCAGAGAAACACTTCTCCAGTCATGTCTGGAGAAAAAGTCACTTTTTGCATGACCCATGTTAAAAAAAAAAATTCCCACACATTTTATTCTAATTACATCTCTGCAAGCCTGTCTCTCTCCAGTGAATACTAGTGAACTACTGTCCCCTAAAGGTCATGACCCTGGGCACCAGGGAGTGTTTGTCACCAACTAGACTGAGACATTCCTGCAGGCTGGGAGGAGGGTGAGGGGTGGCTAGCCTATCCCCTGTTTGCCTCTCTGGGATCCCTCCCCAAGGGACCTAGCCTTACCAACTCCATCTTGGGCCTCTAATTTAGGATTTAGCATCTCTTCTTTTGTTTCCTTCCCCCTGTGCTCAGCCACCACAGGACACAGCTGAACTGGGGTTGAGTTTGTCTTGTGAGAGGAAACTCTCCTTTTCTGCTTCCCTCACTAGATTTTTTCCCTTCCTTCCAAAGGGCACAGGTTGCCATCTCTGCCAGCATTCTCTTGGGGCCACACCAGTATTTTCCATTAAGTTAACTACTTCTGTAAGAACTAAAATGTCACTCAGCTTCTCACAGCCTTGCTGTTTAATTGTGTACTTGGCTTCAGGGGCTTTCTCTTAAAATCTCACGCAACACTGTTTTGCTTGCGTTTCTGTCAAACACTTTATTAACTGATGGCCTACCTGTTATGGTGTTCTTTACAGGGTCACGTTTTCCTGTTTCCTTACAGTCTTCCTGAGACAACACATGAGAGGTCCGTTATCTAACTTATACATTGATCTATGTGCCCCATCTCTCATTCTAAATGAGCCAGTAGACCATTTGTAGACTTGTTCCCTCAGATAGGTATAGATACAGGTAGAGACAAAAAAATACATTATTACCTCCCCACTTTTTGAGATGAGGTGTCCTATGGCCCAGGCTGGCTTCAAACTCACCATGTATCTAAAGATATCTATGAATTTATATTCCTCTGCCTCAACCTCTTATGTGATTTAGTTACAGATCTAACAGAGGGCTTGGTGCCTGCTACACTCCCAGCCCACATGAAAACTTATTTAATACTGGATTGTCTGGGAGTAAAACCCAGCCTTGATGGAAGTCCATTTTGACACAATCAACAAGGTTTCCAAACACATGAATTCAATTCAAAATATGGTCAACGTAGATGTTTAGCTGGAATATTCAGAACACTTTCCTTTTTAAAACATATTTTTATTTATTTAAGAGAGAGAGGGAGGGCTGTGTGTTCTTGCTACTATAAACTAACACCAGAGGCATGTTTCACTTTGGACAACTGGGGTTTGTGAATTGAACCCTGGCCGGCAGGTTTTAAAAGCAAGTGCCTTTAACTGAGGCATCTTCCTAGCCTCACTTTCCTTTTAAAATGGATTTTATTTTGGATTTAAATTTGTGCTTTCAGGGCCACTCAGCGTGGCAGCTATAACACCTCTCAACATTCTTGCCTTATGAGCAAAGATGCCGAATTATGAAGACGTGTATGCTTTCTGTGAAAAACACATTATGCCGTCCTACATGCAGTAAATGCTGTTCGCCACACTGTCTCTCTCTTGTTTCATGTGTGTGGAGTATATGTGTGTGCGTGCATGCATGTTCATAGGCATGTGGGTGCATTCTGTGTGTGCAGGTGTGCGCATCTGTTTGGACATGCTCATTTGTAGATTTTGAGAAAGCCTATCACTGCATAGCCCAGGCTGTTCCTGAACTTGTGATTGTCCTCCCTCAAACAAACAAACAAACAAAAGCCCAGCAGTTTTATAATTACAGGTGATTGGAGAATTCTTTTTTTGATATTTTATTTATTCATTTTCAAGCAGAGAGAGAGAGAGAGCACCAGGGCCACCACCTTGTGGGTCTGGCTTATGTGGGTCCTGGGCAATTGAACCCAGGGCCTTAAGCACTGGAGGCAAGTGCCTTAACCGCTGAGCCATCTCTCCAGCCCTGGAGAATTCTTTATTATTATGGATATTAAAGGAATGTGTTGGAAACTATCATCATCAACTCAGCATTAGAAGAAAGTACGTAGGAGGATCATGAAGACTTGTAATTCATAGGCCAAAAGACAAACTGGAGGTGGAGATCAAAGGGAGAAGAATGATTTATTCTCTAGGCCTTTTCCTAAAACCTCTAAAACATGCTTAAATTTGAAACGGGCTTGTTCTGAGAGTGTGAGCTACTTTTCAGAACGAAAGGTGTGGCCTCCTTTGAATGGGCCAAGAAAGCTCCAGAGAGAAGGATGTCAATGCTCTTCCGTTCTGTGCCTCTTGCGTCACAAAGCTCTCCAGGAGCGCATTAAAGATTTAGTAGTGGATTCATCAAGCTGCTAGTGAGTGAGGTCTGGGCTCTCCAAAGTGCTTGCATCCATTTAGGACTCATCTCACCCCCCCTTTTTTGTTAGTGAGATTTAAAGGAGGAGTGGAGTTCCCTGGAGAACACCAGCTCCTCCTCCCAGGAAGCAGAGGGTCTGGGCAAGGACCTCACACTGGTGACTTTGGCTTCCTACACACCTCCAACCTGGTCCTAAACTTGCTAACTTCCAAGATGGAGAGGCATCGCTCACCATCCAAAGGGAAATCTGAGAGCATCCAGAGCATCCTTCCCTCTCTTTAGACTTAGCTGGGGAGATAGTTCTGTTGGTAAAGTAGTTACCTCAAAAGCATTAGGACCTGAGTTCGAGTTTTGCCACACACTTAAAATAATAAGCTCTAAAATCTCAGCACTGGGAAGGAGGAGGCAGGAAGATCCCTGGGGCTCATGGGTGAACTCAGGCCAAGGAGAGACCCTGTCTCAAAAAGAGGTAGACAGCATTTCTGAGGAACTACACCCAAGGGAGTCCTCTGGTCTCCATGGCATGTGCACACGCACATGTTCACCCATGTGCGGCCCCTCCCCACACAAACACGTGAACACA
>PVHP010007907.1:25222-55015 GCA_004024765.1 Zapus hudsonius
TCTCTCTCTCTCTCTCTCTCTCTCTCTCTCTCTCTCTCTCTCTCTCTCTCTCTCTCTCTCTCTCTCTCTCTCTCTCTCTTTCCCCCCTTTTTTCACTAAGACCAGTTGGAGCCCGGAAACTAACATCTAATACCAAATGGCTATCCTTTTTGGTAACTGTACAAAGTGGTTTTGGCTTTTTGTCCCCAAATCTTTAATAAGCACTTCTGTCCTTCTCTACTTGAAACAGTATTTCTAAGAGTAAATGATTTGAAATGAGTTCATAAATCCATACAAATATACCTATTTTTAAATATTTAATAGCAAAATGCTCAAACTATACAGTTAACACATTAGGAGAAAAGTTAACCGTGTCTGAATTCCTGGAGACATATGATATACTTAGACAGGACGACAGGATGGTGACCCCGCACTGTTGGAATCTTTGAATGGTCCATAAATTTAATTTTGAAAGAATCCAACAGGGGAAAATATGTTGCTACCAAAGGCATTTCCCCACTGTTAAATACATAAAATAGTTGTTTTACTGTTCGGATAGGAATATGACTACCAAGTGTTTATTCTTTATTGTGATGATAACAAATCCATAACATTGTATTCCTGATTGCAGAGGAAACGGGCTGGACGGCAGGTCTTCATTGCTGGATACCTGCCAGGAGAAATCAAGTGTAGATCAAAATAATGACATTTCCTTCACCAAAAGGCAGCATTTTTTATAGCTAATACCCGCCATCTCTCCTCTCTAATCACACTTTTCTCCTGCACCCAGTTTCTTGATAATAGGACATCTTATTCATTTATTCAATTTGAAGGAGGGAGGTTTTGAGATAGGATACCATACTGTGTCCTCATATTAGCCTGAAACTCACTATGTGGCCCAGATTAGCATTTAACATGCAGTAATCCTCCTGCCTCAGCCTCCTGAGTGCTGGGATTAGAGGTGTGAGCCACCACACCCAGATCCTAAAGAACAATTTGAAAACTGGAATTTTCAGGCTTGCTGGGCTCTTGGTGATCTTGAGACACTGGTGCAATGGAAATTGTCCCCTCCACTCTAGATGCCCCAGCAAAGCGTCAGGAACTGTCCATCACAGCAGGCCTGGTGTCCCGCACTCTTGCCTGGGATTGAAATTCTGTTGTGTGTGTGCATGTTGACACACATGCACACGTGGCATGAATGCGGCTCCCTCCCCCAATGACATGGCTGAGACCAGCAGAAGCTTCCCGCCCTGTCAGGATGGGAACACTGCCAGCGCTTATATTTCCATCATGATCCTGATGCAGCCACCCCGGCTAATGGTGAGCGTGCTTCCCAAGAAAAAGAGGGGTGGTTATTGATGGGATTTCCAGTAGCTAGCTAGCTGACAATGGGATTAATAGTCGTAATTAATAAAAATTGCCAGAACTGAGGTTGGAACTCAAATCTTTTGGTTCACAAGTCAACAAATGAGAAAGTCTCAGTCATAAGAAATTGATAGTAGAACCCTGTCAGTAAAGCAAGGGACAGAGGAATCTCCTGCCCAGTTAAGCTTGCAAGGTGTCTGGAGCCATGCTCCTCTTGGGACAAGCATTGCTCACTGTCCCCTGCCTGCTTTGTGCCCATGAGGCTACAAGTGGGCTAACAAATATTGTTTTGACTTCTCTGTCATCTACTTGTAACGCTTCATGGCTTCACAGCCTGGGAAAGTCTTAGAGTACGCCCTGTTTCTCTCCTAACCTTCAACCATTGGAAACGATTTCATAATAGCTTTTATCTTCTAATTTCTCCCGAGGCTCTTGTTACTCTTTACTGTATCCTGGGAAGAAAATAAGTAGTTATTACACAGATGGACTACAGGGAATAATGGTTGCAGAAGAGTCTGATACATCAAGATGAAGTTAGAGGTCAAAAGAGGATCCCCATTTCTCCCTGATAAACTATTAGTTTGAATGGTTGTCTCTTTCCTCACTGGTGTAACCACTGTTGAGTTGCATGTGTTCTGATCAATAACTCCCCTATTCATGCTCATGGAGGGGACCTTAATTAAACTCAGGGGATCATGCTCAGTGGGAAGGACCGAAGAGAGAAATGGGAGGAGACTGTGATCAAACTGTCTGTACAAAAATTATTAATGAAACAAATTTTCATAAAGGAGATCTTCTGATACTATGAACTTAAACTTGAGGAAAGACTAGATGGCAGAGTTGGTACATGTGGCCAGAGGACCTGGGAGACCTCCCTGCCTCTTAATTTTCCTGGAGCCCATGGAGTTTTCATTAAGCCATCCAATGGAAACAAGAAAATTTCTCTGCTCCACTGAGATCTTTTTTTTTTTAAAGGAATGTTGTTGCAACAACTTCTGGGACTGAAATATTTTCCAACAATTTCTTCTGTGAAATTCCAATAGCTTCTCACATAAATCATGAGCTCTGTACCAACCCAGAAATAATAATAATAATAAAAGAACCAAAAGTTCATATTACTAAGTGAAAAAGAAGTGGAATCTTGTTTTTCCATGAAAAAAAAAACCTCTAGCCAATTTATGTCTCTGTGGAAAACATTTATCTGGAATAAACAATCTCTAATATTGCCTTAAGCATATTTGAGAATCGCCATTGAAATGTAAAATATTTTGAGTCTCGAAAGTGCCAATGACTAATTAATTTCCTAAATATCTCTTCTGTATAACATGCTCACAGACTGATTTTACTAATTCGAACATCTCCGCAGTAATCCACCGCAGGCCTTTGAAGGACTTCCCAGGATTCTATTTGGAGAGCACTTACTCAGCCTCGCAATCTGCTGCCCTGCATCTGCCAGGGATGGGTTGCAAACAAGCTGTCAATCATTCAGTGACCTTAACAAATCACGATCACCAACTATGTATTCATAGGGTTCCATCTGAAGTTGAATTTCTGAGCGCTGAAGTCAGTGTGTTCTAGAGTGTTCCATACAGTCACCACGGAGTGCCTACTTGAAATGCTTAGATTCCAGTTAGCAGTTTGCACACTCTGTTCCTTGTGCGTCCACCCAGTATCATGTCAAACACCTCAGGTGTACGCTTTTATCTGATCTGCTTATATGGCTGAGACTTCCATTATTGCCTGTATACATAGGAGGAAACTAAGTCCTGGTGAGTTTAAGAAAAGTACCTAGTAGAACCAGGAATGGAGTCAGGGCTATTCTGACCCCAGGGGCTAGGTTCTTGCACATTTCAATATACCTTCAGAGGAAAAATTTTTATGTGGACACTGACTGTCCATCATGGACCAAGTTTGCTGGAAACCTTCCCACTGTGTGGTTTTTGTATTCCTGGGAGTGTTTTCCAGAAGCAAACACTGAAGGCATTTCTGGAAACACATAAGCTCTGTGGGAAGTGATCCCAGAGCTTCTGAAGCAGGAGTGAGGAGATAGGAAAGGGGAGAAGTTTCCAGAAGGTGGGACGGTGTGTGAAGTACTGTAGGAGAAGGGCTTCTTGTGGTTTTCCTTTGTGTTCACATAATGAGGCTGTAAGTGACACTTGAAAGCATTGGTTTGAGTTAAATGTATTGAGCAGATATTTGTAAAATATCTGAGTACATAACATAGAATGCCTTATAAACTTCATATTTCTTCACCTTTTCTACACACACAAACACACACACACACACACAAACAAACAAACACACACACACTCACTCTACCAGAGAGGCACTTAAAAGGGCAAGTCAAACCAGAATCTATAGATATAAGTAATGGAAAAAATAGTCCAATTTTCCTTCAAATGCACAGAGGACTAGTATAAGATAAGACACCACAGAGAAGAATGGACTTATTTCTACTTTATTTCTAGAAAGTTCTCCTGGTAATTTCTATGTGGGTGGAAAGGAGCCAGAGCCATGAGTCTGGCTAGGAGCAGGGTCCTGGTCTTTGGGATCATTGACATACATTTCTAACAGAAACATATTAAGCCTGGCTGCTCATAGTTTGGTCATATAGAGAACACACACTGGAAGAGCCATTTAACATGTGGGGTTCTGCGGTGCTGGATAAAGCTAGTTTTTTATGTTTTTATTTGTGTGTGTGTGTGTGTGTGTGTGAGTGTGTGTGTGTTCCTGTGTGAGCAGGTGCCTGTGGGGGAGGGATGCACATGTATGTATGTACATGCAAAAGCCAGAAGAAAAACTTAGGTGTCCTTTCTTAAGAATGACATCCACTTGTTTTATTCTTTGTTTGTTATTTTTTTGTCAAGACAGAGTCTCTAGCTGGCCTAGCTCTTTTCCAGTAGACTCTATAGATGACAGAGAGCTGGAGGGATCCGCTTGTCTTGGCGTCCCCAGCCCTGGAATTACAGTCATGCACCAACACACCTGCACAAAGAATATACTGTGAACAAGAATATTAAAATAAAATACTCTATTGGGAGCCCTTGTAGGTCATGCATCTTGAGCAAGGAGTAAACAGGAAGAATTAAGCATGAATATCTTCCTTCTGAGGTGTGATGTGAAAAGGCCTTGTCTCGGGTAGGACTAGGGTACCGCTCTGGGAGACTCACTGAGTTTTAGGTGAAGGAAGCAAACTGGTCAGTGGGTGGTTAGCAGGAAGGAAGTACAAGCTGGGGCCATGGATGTGGATTGCAAACAAATGGGCATGAGCTGAGAAGTTGAAGAATGCAGATAAGTCTGTGTTGGGAGCATGCAAGAAGAAATAAACATGAAAAGAATGGCTTCGAGACAACTTGTAAGTTGCACAACGAGCAAAAATTCAGAAAAAGGCGAAGAAGGGGAAGGGAAAATATCAGACAAGAGAATCTGAACAATTCTTCAGCACCAACCGAAATTAGTCGAACGAAGTGTGAGACAGAGCTCAGTAATCAGTACTGCAAAATGGGTTTACGGTCTATGATTTTAAATTATCACAAAAATAGTTGAAGTATAAATAGAAGTGTTTTCATGTGTGATCCTCAGGGAACATTGAACTCGTTAGGCTTGATTCTGGCTGATACATCCACCCACCAGATACTGCCTGCTTCTATTTGGAGACCATACAAGGGTCCAGATCAAATCCAGTCAGACTTTTCTTGGGTCAGGAAATGCAGAGCTGCTGATACAAAACACACTTCTCATCTCTAATGGAAAAAGACAGTTTATTCTGGAGTCAAATATGAGTGGCCCACGACCTGGGAATCGTGATTAGGAAGAGCTCTCATAACATGTTCCAACATGGTAACAGGTTTGTGAAGTCTTTATAGTTATAGAAGAAAGGACAGTCATAAATTAAGGCACCGTTCAAGCACAACATTGGGAACATCAGGTAGGTTTACAGAAAAGTGAGGAAATCTTTGCTGCAGGCCTCAACTCCTATGGGATGGTATTCATTGCTTGTGGGCTGGTAGAAAACTCCAGAAGAACTTACCTAATAGTCACACAGGTGTTAGGTGGAACGCAGGACAGCAAAGAGTGCTTACTGTAAACAGAACAAGATAATCTGGCTCCACACTCATGAATGTCTACTCACTCAACCAACTTGGATCATTAATATGTGTGGCTTTTTTTTTTCTGGAAACTTCTGTTCACAAAGCCTTCCAGATACATCTTTGAAAACCACAACAGCGGAGTCCTTCTCAAATTCACCTTGTGACTGTCACCCCATAGGATTGACTTGGAATTGTCTTTGGAGGAGCTTTGTTTACTTGAGCACTAAGTGTCTAGAGATGTATTATGGAAGAATGCTGGCTGTTAGTCTTTCATGGTGTTCTAAACAGCCATCTGTACATGAGGATTTAGTTGTATTATTGTTTTTTTCAGATTCTATGGAGAATAAACAGCTTCCTGGAACAGAGCTCCCAGACTCCCAATGGAAGTAATGTGTAACTCAGAAATGTTTTCCATTACAAGGAAAAACAAATTCAGTGTAAGTTCAGTAAGAATGTTTAGAATTCTGTAACTTGATGTTCGACTCAGTCAATTGCCCATTCTCCTTTAAGGATAAAAGAAAATCAATGGAAAAATACGACATTTCCATAGAGACATGATAGAGGCTTAAATGCAGGCAGCCATATCTTAGGGTTTTTTTTTTTCACATACTGCACACTCTATTGACATGTGGGGAAAAAACTTTTCAGATTAAAGGGAATTATGATTTTAAGCCAACCGGACTTCTTTATGGCTTCATGAATGTAAACCAAATGTTGACTGTGATGGTTGATGTTTGCTATCAACTTGACAATTCTAGAATCACCAGAGCAACCAATCTCTGGGCATACCTGCAAGGGAGTTTCCAGACTAGGTTAATTGAGGTGAGAAGACCCACTCTTAACTGTGGGTAGTAATATTCCATGTTTTACCCACATTTCTTGGGAAAAAGTTTGGGTTTTGTTGGGTTCTGTCTCATGCAAGAGCTCATGGAGCAAGTGAGCTGAGCCCCAGCATTCACCCGTCTGCTTCATGACTCTGGCTGCGATGTGAGCAGTTGCCTCAAGCTCCTGCCACCATGCCTTCCCTGCCATGACGGACTGTGTCAGAGTCAGCCACGCACAGATGGGATGAACCTCCAAACCAGGCACAGTTATAGGAGGAAAGGATTTATTGAAGCTACAGATCCAGGGGAAGTTCAATAATGGTAAAAGAGGCTGGTCCCCTTTCACAGGTCCAAGCAGAGAGAGAGAGAGAGAGAGAGAGAGAGAGAGAGAGAGAGAGAGAGAGAGAGAGAAGCCATCACCAATAACACCACACACAGAACAACAAACAGGCAGGGAGAGAGAGAGAGTTTCTTTCCCCTTTATATAGCCTTAAGGTGGGGTCTTACAACCCTTCCCCAGACTTGTTGGCTTCCTGAGTCTCTGGAATTTCCTTCCTGCACTGTCCTCCCAGGAAGGGATGTTCATTTATAGCTCCCCTGAGCTTCCTGATATCCTTCCCCCTGCTGATAGGGCTATCTTCCTGTGAACAACATCAGAGACCCATCCAAGATTATTAAAAAGGTCAAATTGACAACAAAACTTAACCATCAAGACTATAATCCCCAACTGTGAAATCAAAATAACTCTCCCTTCCTTAGGTTGCTTTCGCCAGGGATTTGATCACCTCAATGAGAAAAGTAACTAGTATATTTACTAACTGGTGCTTGGCTTATTGCAAAGCAAAAAAAAAAATGAAAACAGTGCAGACACAGTGATTACTGAAATGGAAACACCTTAACTCAGATATCCTGTAGATCATCTCACCCCGATTGATTCGTAGGCATGCTCTGTTGCAATTACCTTCTCCTTGCTGGGAAAAACACCCAACCAAATGGAGCTTATGGGAGGACCGGGTTTATTTCAGGCTTACAGTTTTGATAAGCATTTCATCATGGTGGGGAAAGCATGGCACAAGCAGGAAACAGTCACATATGTGGGTGGAAGTAGTCTCAATACTAAGCTTGGAGCTGGGCTAGTAAACCTCAAGAACTGCCTCTAGTGACACACCCTCTCCAACAAGGCTCCACCTCCCAAAAGCTCTGCCAGCTGGGGACTGAGTGTGAGGCTTGATCTAAATCACATGAGGCTACCATGGACAGTCCACATTCAGACCACCCCAGGGCCCCTCTCACGTACTCACTGCCACCTCACTTGCTGCCTTCACCTCCGCTCCTACTACTGTTATTCCTTCGACCCAGGCTCTCCTCTGAAATGGTCTGTTAGAGTGGCCTTGTGGACCTCCTTCCTGTCTACGCACTGAGCACTGAATGTGTGAA
The DNA here is from genome assembly GCA_004024765.1 of Zapus hudsonius. NCBI lineage: Eukaryota > Metazoa > Chordata > Mammalia > Rodentia > Dipodidae > Zapus > Zapus hudsonius. Next base: position 32,919 of record PVHP010007907.1, read on the forward strand.
ACAATTCTCAAGTGGTCAAATTTGATTTTCCTCGAAAAATCTACTGAGAGGGAGGGAGGGTATTTCACCAGACTTCCTTTATAAGCCCTGGCTTTTAAACCAACTCAGAGGCTCTCTGTTGGTGGATAACTCTGGACTCCTTGAGCCTTAGGTCATGCTTTTTTATTCTGTACTTCTGAACCACAAGTGTGGCATCTAGTATACTTGCTTTCCTTGGTATCCCGGAGAAATAAGGAGCTCTAAGGGGAGGATCTAATGCTTTCCATGTCTTTCCTTCAGTGTATTTTTTTTAGGTAAGATCTCATGTAGCCCAGGCAATTCTTGAACTTACAGTCAGTCCTCTCTCTTCTAACTCTGAGGTTGGAATCATAAATGTGTGCCCACCTTAGTTGATGCCTTGGTTTTGTGCATGCTAGGCAAGCACTCTGCCATTTGAGCGACAGTCTTCATCCCTATATTGGTTTTTATTTTATTTCATGTCTATTTCTGGTGTATGTGTGTGTGTGTTCACATGTATGAGGGTGGATGCACACATTCCATGGCACACATGTGGAGGCCTTTGGACAACTCAGAGGGTTTCTCCATTCTTGTTTACTGATGTGATGGGGTGCACCAGACTAGCTGGCCTGCATGTGACCAAGGAAATTCTCCTGTCTCCACTTCCCTTGGCACCCTAGGCATATTGGCAATACAGACCCTGCCACAGCGTTTGCTCAGCTTTGATGTGAAGGCTGGGATCCAATCTCAGGTAGGTACTCACACTTACAGGGCAAGACTTTATCCACCAAGCCATCCCCTCAGCCCACCTCCCAGCATTAGGTTAAAAAAACATCTATGAAGCCTTCTGTTTTCATGAAATTGGAGCAGCTTCTCAAGCTGTCTAGAGCTCCGGGATTCCATGCTGTGAATCTGTAGTCATTTACACAGAGAGTCATTTCCTGGCTACCTCCACTCAGTCCCTATTTCTTCTACTCTCTGCTTACGCTTTAGCCTTGCCTGGCATCATATGCCTCCCTTCATGCCACCTTGTTCCAAGTCATCCTCGACAGCTGCTCTTTTCCTATGTCTGGGAGGACATCTTGGTTGCTGGAGAGTCCAGGCTATTCTTCCTGGTTTGCTTACTTCTCCTTCTTTTTCCCTGCCCCTGTGAAGCATCTAGATTCAATGACCAGAAAGAAACTTGCACAGGATGAGAGCCCTTCCCTGTGCTCACCTGATATCTGCCCTTAGGAAAGCAGACGTCATAAAGAGACGGGGGATGCAGGCTTGCCCACTGGGGAGTGGTCTTCCACAGAGCATGGGATCCAACATCTGCTTTTCATTGGGTTGGGTCAGTTTTCAGAGGGAGAGGCTCCTTGGAGAATGGGAATAAGATACAACACCTGCACCTTATCCTCAGGAAACTTATAATTTGATTGGGAGAAGAAGCCTGACAGGGAAAGATGATACATTTAAATAACAATAGCAAACCAGGGTGCATCTGGTCTAACATACGAGATTGCTGGATATACTAGGCAGGAAGTAGGGAGCCAAAATGGAAAATGCTCACCTTTGAGCTTATGTGGGGAGGAGATCAGTTTAAACCTGCCACTTTTATTATTTTAAATGGTTTTTCTTTTTGTTATCATTCAAAGAAGTGTCTCAGTGTGACATTTCATACATGTTCTTATATCCCTCGGTTCTTATGCCTACCCCGTGCCCTCTGAAATGCCCATGCTGTTTCTTCTCTTCTGCTTTCAGGACTTAGAGATTCTATTATCCAATCTACAGTCTCTCTGGTTTTCCCTCTCATGCCTCCCGTTCTACTTTCATGCACACGTGTTATATAGACACACACAGCAGACTTCACTTAACACAATGGTTCCTAGTTGGTCCATTTCTCTGTGGAGATAATCATTTCATTCTTCTAGCTGAACAAAAGTCCATTGTGTGTATACATGTATGAGTTTTCTTTTCTTTCTTGATTAAGACAAGATCTGCTATATAGCTCAAGCTATCTCTGCATTTAAAAATATTCGATTTACTCAGAAGCAGAGAGATACAGAGGAGAGAGAGAAGAGAGAGTATGTGTGTGTGTGTATGGGTACACCAGGGCCTCTAATCACTGCTAACAAAGTCCAGATGCATGCTCCACTTTGTGCAACTGGCTCACCTGGGTACTAGGGAATTGAACCCGGGTCCTTAGGCTCTAGAGGCAAGAACCTTACCTGCTGAGCCATTCCCCAGCTGTATATGTATGTGCATGTGCATATATGCATTTGTGTGTGTAGGTGCACTTAAATAAACAGGTGTGTGTGTGTGTGTGTGTGTGTGTGTGTGTGTGTGTGAAATGTGGTTCTGTCTTTCCACACTACATCCTGTCAGGACACGCCAGGAAGCACTGGTAATCAGCCATGTCCCAGCCCATAATTCAATATATTTGATGATATATTTCAAGGGGACTGGGGCCCAACCATACACCAGTGACCTTACTCCTTCCTTTGTGTTCCCCATAGTAAGTTCAACCTTAAGACAGGAGGTAGATGGGTGGAGAGGTGGGTAGAGTAAATGACAGAACAGGTTAACAAAACAAAAACCCTCTGTTCTACCCAACAGAGGACATCCTTTTTGTTGTACAAAGTTGGTTGCATGTACCTTTCACATCAGGCTCCCCGTCTTGTGCTAATGTAAGTGAGTCTCCCAGGGACACACATCCTTCATGCCAGTGCTGGGAGCTGGCAGAGTTGCCATGCACATCTCATGAAAGGAACACGGGGATCGAGTGACATCACACAGTGGCTGTGGAGCAGAATCAAGATCTAGAAACTTCTTTAAACCCCTCAGCAGATGCAACTTTGGATGCAGTAACTCCAGGAATCTGCTGAGAAGCCATAACTGCTATCTGATATCTGGCTGCTCACTGGAGTGGTCCTTGTGTGCTGCCTGGAAGAGACTTTGGTCAACATTCTATCAGAATGACTTAAAACCAGGTCAGCTAGTCCCATCAGCAGCAATGAGCACAAAGCAGTGTGTGTGATGAAGGGACTTCAGGCCCTCCTCTGGAATGGAGAGAGAATGTTTATGGCCTTGAGGGGATTTTCTGTTACCATAAAACTGCACAAAGGGATACACAGTCAGGTCATCCCCATACATCCCTTCTGTGTCAGTAAAAGTGACTGTGCAAAGTCACATAATCACTGGGAAATCTTTAAAACAATCTATTTGAGGGGTTGGGAAGGTGGCTTGGTCAGTGAAATGCTGGCTTCACAAGCATGAGGAACTGTGTCTGATTGCCCAGAACCCACATAAAATGCCAGACACTGGGACACAGGTCTGTAATTCCAGTTCTTGGGAGACAGGAGGATCCCTGAAGCTTGCTGGTCAGCTAGTCTAACCAAATTGGTGCGCTCTGGCCATTGAGAGATCCTGTCGAGAAGGAGGTGGCCAGTGTTCCTGTGGATGACACCTAGGGTTGTTCTGTGGCCTCCACAGACATGCACACACACACACACACACACACACGTGCACATGCACCTGTATCCACATATGTACCTGCCCTCACAAACTGCCCTCATGCACCTGGAACACATACACATATTCATTTAAAAGAAAAACTAAGAAAAAAAGATGACAATCTACAGGTTAAACTTTCCACTTTATCAGGGTAATTGTCAAAACACTCATGGAAAGCAAAGTAATTATTGACTGCTTAAAATCCTGCATTAAATTATTCACACACCACTTACAGAAAGGGAATTCCACAGGGGCTTCCTAACACTAAGGAAACACAGATCTAATTCACCCAGTAACACGCAGACACAGGCGCCCATACTGACTCTGTCTTAATATAGTTCTTTTTGTTTCTCAGCTGATACCACAAAATTTGTCACCACATTATGTCCCCCGCTTATGAATGAATTTGCTTCTGAATACCCATTTGTAAAATCAGCTGTTTTGAATGTTTAATCCATTTTCCATTAGTAATAATGTTTAATAGGCAGTGAGGTTCTCAGACTGACTCATTAAAAATAATTAACTCATAAAACATCCAAAGGAAAGAGGCAAAAAAAAAAAAAAACTGTCCAGAACACCGCCAACATCCCGGGGAGTATTCTCATGTATTCTTGTACTTCTTTGGAAATCTAGTGGGTTCCAGAATGTTCATATTTTGACTTGGGAATAAACAAGGTTAAGCTTTTCTAAGATAAATACCTCGGAGTTGAAGCAATGGGCGGCTGAGGGGTTGGAGTGATAGTTCAGCAGGTCAAGTATTTGCCTTGCAAACATGAGGGGCTGAGTTCAATCCCCTGAACCCATGTAAAAATTGCTGAATTGTCAGCACCAAGGAAGCAGAGAGGGCAGCCAGTTAACTTCTTTAGTGAACTCCCGGCCAATGAGAGAGCCTGCCTCAAAAACAGGTGAATGAGCTCCCGGCCAATGAGAGAGCTTGCCTCAAATACAGGTGAATGAGCTCCCAGCCAATGAGAAAGCCTGCCTCAAATATAGGTGAATGAGCTCCTGGCCAATGAGAAAGCCTGCCTCAAATACAGGTGAATGAGCTCCCAGCCAATGAGAAAGCCTGCCTCAAATACAGGTGAATGAGCTCCCGGCCAATGAGAAAGCCTGCCTCAAATACAGGTGAATGGCAGTTCCTGAAGATGACATCCAAGGTTGTCCTTGGCTTCCACACTCATGTGCACACATGTTCACGTGCACCTGCATAATACACACATGCATCTCTCTCTCTCTTTCACACACACACACACACACACACACACACACACACACACACACACACGGGTGGGACCAGGCACCATGGAAATCTCTTGAAGGGTACAAAGGTGCCTTCCTGCCACAGCCATCAGACAGAAGTGAAATACTAAACACATCTTCTCGTCTTTATCCTAAACTAACATGGAAAAAAAATGTCAAAACAGGAACAAGCCCTCTTCTGGATTCCTGCTCCAACTCTCCCCTGTCTTGGAACCTTCACTCCAAGCGTTTCAGTGGCATAAATACCCTCTGTATTCCAGCCAAACTGTTCTCCTTACACTTAGTACGCCTTCTTTCCCTTTCCAGCCCAGCTATACTTCCTGCCCTGTCTCTCCTTCCAGATCTACTGACAAGTGAGCAAGCAGAACCTGCCATCTGCCACCACAAGCTGCCTCTACCAGTGACTTCAGGATGGATTGTCCCCTCAAACTGGAAGCCAAATGAATCCTCCTCCCTTAAGCTGCTTCTTGTTGTGTGTTTGGTCACAGCAATGAGTGAAGCAACTCATACAATCACAGAATTGGAGACTCTTCTTTTTTCTTAATATTTTTATCTACTTGTAAGAATAATATACATCGTTCATTTGCTAATTTTTAACTCAGACCTAGTAGCGCTATAAGCCATACTTGCTCAAGGTTTATGTAACATCTATTTTGTCTCAGGCTCAGCATGGGCTTCTTACTCTTAGGGAGTCCAGCCAATCCATAGCACTTACACAGAGAATCACCAACAGAAAAGACAAAAATGAGAAGACGTGCCATGTGAGGACCACAGGGAGGAGAGATGTATATGGTATGTGAACCTTCCCTCCTTTGACCTTGGCTGGGAGCGTTAACAGGTGAGTCTGACTGTAAGAATTGATTTGAGATTAGAAATAAAATTTATCAGGTTGGCAAATGATATGTGCAGAGTCTGTGAGTAGTGATAATGATTAGATAGCTTTTATGGACTGAATTAAGTCCCCCTGAAATTCATATGTTGAGGTTGGAAATCCCAAGAACTCTGCTGTTCACAGAGATGAGACCTTTAAAGAGTTAATATAGTTAAAATGAGGCCCAAAGGGTGTCCTTGAATCCTAATTTGTGTCCTTTGTTATTTTGTGTGTGCTTATATTTGTGTGTGTGTGTGTGTGTGTGTGTGTAGGGGGGGAAGTGGGCAGAGCCCAGAGGATAACATCAACCACTGAGCCATCTCACCAGTCCCTTTTATTTCTTTAGTTGTAAAATCTTCCCCAAATGTTAACAGTCAATGGTTTAAACTACTTTAAAATGACCCAAGTTTGCTGATTAAAAGAAAAATCAGGGTCTGGAGAGATGGCTTAGTGATTAAGGTGCTTGCCCCAAAGCAGAAGGACCCGAGTTCAATTCCCTGTACCCACATAAAGTCAGGTACTCAAGGTGGCTTGTGTGTCTGGAGTTCATTTGCAGTGGCTGGAACCCCTGGAGTGCCTATTCTCTCTCTCCTCTCTCTCTCTCTCTCTCTCTCTCTCTCTCTCTCTCTCGCTCGCTCGCTCGCTCGCTCTCTCGACTTTCTCTTTCTCACTTTCTCTCAAATAAGTAAATAAAATATATTTTTTTGAAAAACTCAACACACAGTTTCACATCTACGGAGTCATCCTTCCTTCTTCATATGCTTGAGTCATTTAAACTTCCTGGGAAAGAACTGAAGAAGAGAGAAAGAGACAGACCTCTCCCCCTCTCTTTCTTTGCTCTTAGTGACAGCATCTTTCAGAATGAATATTATAGAGCAACTTGAAGAATGCTGAAGCAGACATACTCATTCTTCATCCACATAACAGTTTGTGGAATGATTTCTTCCTGGTGGAACAGTTGCAAATAAATTTGAAAAACACCCCAATTACAGTTTCATGTTCTAACTTGCGGGGTGCTGCAGGAAGCGGTTATGAATGGCATAGGTGCTCTAATCTCTGAGTCTCCTGGAGCAAGCACACGCTGCCTGGCTCCCCAGAGCTCCTGTACATTTCCTTAATAAATACATCCCACCAGGAAACAGCACCTCTCCTGAGGCATATGGTCATGTTTTCCAAGGAGAGAATGAAAAGTTCAGGGAATGGGGAGAATGATTCCTTCAGCGCACATTACTGGCAGACACCTACACACGTCTGCAAACACAGGCTCAGTTTTAATCCCCACTGTGGAAGTTCATAGATCATCAGATGGCCCGCATGGTGACAGGATGAGGGTGATAAAGACATTTCAATATTATGGATGATATTCATTTTGCACATGCCTACATGTGATGGATAACCATCAGTACAGGTCCCATTGCTATAGTTAACTCTCTCACTGTGGATTTGGCAAAAGCTTACATATATTGAAGTAAAAAGTTATATTGAAACATTTTTTTTAAATATTTCAAGCTGATGAATCAATTACATTTTAGGAGTTGCCTGAAAGGAGTTTTTTGTTTGTTTGTTTGTTTGTTTTAGTGCTTTTTCATGGGCTAAATAGGGATTCAGGCAAATGCCAAGGAAAATCACAATAAAAAGCTACAAGAGGAAATAAGTAAACAAACGAATGAATCGATGAATATTATTTCATATGCAATATTTAATATGCACACCCCTCAACTCAGGAACCTTACAGCTAACTTTTGCAGCTGCAGGAAATGTCCACATGGCCAGCACCAGCACCGTGTCTCTTCTTGTCTCTAGATCCCTGGATTCTTAGATTTCACTGTGCAATGGAAATCCTGCTTTTCATCACCTTGAGTGAATTTGCTCTTGCGTTTTGATTTTTCTTGTAACTCATAACTGTGATTTTGTTTGCTATTTGCTCTAATCCTTGTTTAAGCCATGAAAATGGCCCTGAGGGGGTTAACCTCCTTTACTGCAAATCGGAGAATTTAGGAACTTTCTTAGATATTTGTCTCTAGAACTGATTTCAAGGTTGAAGAGACCTCCTTTCTGCTGCTTGTTGACATGATTTGCAATGCTCAGGGTTTAATTAAGTGACAGAATACATTGGCCATAGTGATCAGGAAATGTTTTGATCCAAGTCATTGGGATGGAAATGCTGCTTTGCTTTCTTGGTAAGTTGGATGCAAGAATCTTTCACCATTAGATCTGACAACAGAGATTTACTCCGTATCCCCTGACAGAGCTTGTAAGGAGCCACAGGGCAGGGTGTAAGTGACCAGGGGTTAGAGCGTTCTGATTCATTATGCTCCAGCCCTGAATCTCACCCCCCCACACGCACACCCACATTCCCCTTCGAGACCAACTCCATCTATCCATGGCTGTCATTCTGACCATGAGCGTAATGGTCTGACGGCAAGGGCCAAGTGCATTCATCGCTCATGCCAGATGGCGTTAGGAATTCAATCCATCCTACACTAAACACTGGCTCCTTCAAACGGCGAGATATTGAGTGAATTACATATTGAGTGGTGAGTTTTCTTGGCATTTAATTATCCAGCTCAAAGAAACATACTTCCCTAATTGTTTCTGGGGTTACAGCCCAGCATGTAAGTGAAAGAGAGTTTATGAAGGAATGGTATGATACTAGCAGCTGTACAAACATTACAAGTAATTGTAATGCCTCTCTTTGTGATTTCCCTTTGTATGTCTGTACACGTTAACCATGTTTTAAATATGATATCACTGTTAGATAACAGGTTAGGGGGAAAGTTTTTGTGTATTGTATTATGACCCTTGTTCACCTAGTATTATTGTACTATAGCATGATTGCAAAGTCAGAAATATTTCTTAAACAGGATATGTGTTTGAGAGATGGAAATATTTATCACCCTGACTTGGTACACTTTTCATATGTATATCTAATAGCCCCTTTGTACCTCAGAAAGATGTACAAGTGTCATGTTTCAATTTAAAAATGTATAATTCTTCTTAAAAGGACACACAACCAAATTATACTGAGATAACTTATTGGGTTTTATCAGAATCACTTAGGCAGTAATTAACAAAAACCCTATCTCATGGATACCACCACTAAAGATAATACAGTTTTATGTGAAGTCAGTTCAACAAAAATTGTGTTCTATTAAAAGACTATGGAGGGTATTACAAAAGGTGGGGTTTGTAGATGATACCTATGTATGCTCAGATTTAACTTCTTGCAAATCTACTTATGAATCCAATCTGTCATGATACACAATAATTTGCTGGAATCCAGGCTTCTTCTGAAATAATGCTCCAACACCATTTATCAATAGGAAACTGTATGAAGACAATCACTGCCTAACCATTTAAGTAGCTCAAAACTGAATCAAACCAAAACCCAACAACCTAAAAGGCCAAAACATGATAATACCATTTCTGGTTATAATGTTGAATATCAATGCTAGTGGGAAGGAAAATGCTAGAAAGATATTTCTCAATCAGCCTTCAGGTGGAAGAGGAATCATCCAATGTAGAAGGATATTGATGGAGGCTCTTGGGAAGTTTACTTCCCCACTTCTAGGGGTGCGTTGAGCACAACACCTTTCTTTCATAAGGAACACTTTCACCTCTCTAGTTTCCCCCCAAAACCTATAATCCCAATCAAATCTCATGAAAAGACATTAGAGAAATTCAATTCTTAACCAGTAATCCTCAATGCATGAAGGTCATTTAAAAACAACATAAAGAAAAACTGTCTACTTCTGGTGCAGTTCATAACCCCCTAACCTATGGACAGATCCAGAATGTGCACCGAGGAAGGACCCCAGTGGGTAGGGGACAGAGAGGAGGGAAAAGGGGACACATTCATAAGATTTACTCATACAGTGTATATACTTATTCATTATATATATATATATATATATATATATATATATATGCACATATATATATATCGTTGTGGGAATTGTCACAGTCAAAAGAAAGTTAAGGAGACATGATAGTTAACATGTGTGTTATTTTTATATTTTTGTGTATGTGTTTGTAGGGTTTGTGTGCCTGTATGCAGGTATATGGTCACACATGTGTTCAGAGTGAATGTGGAGAGACCAGAAGTTGAGGTTGAAGGCTCTCCACTTCATATCCTGAGGCAGGGTCTCTCACTTGAACCCTGAGCCTGCCAATTGAGCTATATTAGGCAGCCATCTTGCCCTAGGGATTCCCTGTCTCTGTCTTCCATGTGTTGGAATTACAGGCAGCTGCCACACGCACTCTGGGGATCTGAACTCAGGCTCTTCACACTTTCATGACAAGTGCTTCGGACCCCAGCCATCACCTTGGCCCCATGGGAGTTCTTCTGAGGAAATCTGAAGAAGTATGGACTTGAGCTAGTGAGGATGTGTCGGGATAGTCCATTCATTGTGACAAGTGTACCATCTTAATGTAAAATATCAATAAAAGAAGAAATTGAGTGTGGAGTATATGGAAAATCTCTCTGTTATCTTTGCAAAAAAAAAAAAGTTCAACTGTTATAAGTAAAACTGCTCTAAACTTTAAAGCATCTACCCAGATATGCCTACTCAATGTAACCTTATTCATTTTCAATAAGACATACATACTCCAAGGCTCCAGGGACATTCAGGAAGAGGCAGCAGAAAGAATGTAAGAGCTTAGAGATACTCGCTCTTCCATGTTTATTGCATCTCTATTTACAATAGCTAGGAAATGGAACCAACCTAGATGTCCCTCAACTGATGAATGGGTAATGAAGATGTGCTTCATGTATACAATGATTCAGTGGTAAAGAAAAATGAAATTGGCATGGAAATAGATGGATCTGGCAAGGATTATACTAAGTAAGATAACCCAAGCCCAGAAAGGCAAATGCCACATATTCTCTGTCATATGTGGATCCTGATTACAAATGTTTAGACTTGTATGTGAGTTGGAGTAAAAGTCAGTGGTGGAGGCCAGTAAGCTAGAAGACTATGGAGGGAGGGGGAAGAGGGGAGACTTAAGGGGAAGGTATTGTATATATGTAAGTAAATGATCAAATTACTAGGGGTGCAATGGCCTGAGTGAGGTCAGGGGAAGAGATTGAGTAAAGAATGGGTGGGAGGAGGGTTAATCAAAATATAAGAGATTTAGAATAAGCCATATGGAAACCTACTTCTTTGGATAATGGCATATCCAGTAGCCATAAGATTGTTACTATAAAAATTGCAGTGCCAGGGATGGGATATCTTCCAGCCTAGTGAGTTGTTGGCCAGGGAGGTTCCTGAGACTTCCAAACATTACAGACCATTGCCAAGGCTCTTAGTTGCCCACCAGAATGAGATGGTAAGACCCTATTGCTGAAGACCACACATGCTTGGGCTGCAGGTTAGTGAGAAATCAACCTGGATCAGAGCTGGAAACTTCCTCCCTTTTGACCAAATGGCAGAAAGATGGAAAAAGCCATGCTGCATGCAGCCCTATGGGAGAGAGAAGTCATCAACGGTGGTGAACAGCAGTGGACCTTGCAAGTCTTAAGACTGGCCAACAAGGCCAAATGTGCCAAGTGGAGCAATAGTGGCACTTCTATTGTGGGGGAAACCAACTGCTCTCTAATTGGACTGGAGGCCTGCTCCACGGGAGGGAAAGCATGCCTGGTACTGAAGACCCATTCAAAAGCCTGTGGTGGGGGAGTTCATGAGCCCTCGGGGAGTATTGCCTGCTGTTGTCTGGCTAAATACATATATTATGCCCACCAAACTACCTTATGAGCACTATTTTTTAATGATCATACCAATGTAAAAATGTAATAATGTAGTGTAAAATGCTACTCTCACTCTTGTCTAGAGAAGCTTCTCTTTTTCAGATGGTGGTGACCACGGGGATAACTCAAAAGACACCGCAGTGCTGAGAAGAAGTGACAGTGGAGTGTTCAGCACTGGGACATCTCTATCGCACTTCCCGAGGCTCAGGGTCTATTGTGGAAGAGGTGGTGGAAAGATTGTAAGAGCCAAAGGAAGGGGAGGACTGCTTACAATGCAAACCTCCAGATACAAAGAGGCCTTGATAGTCATAACTTTGTGGTGCCTGATAATAACTACCAAAGAAGACTTTCATCATAGGAGGAGAAGATGACGACACCGAAACAAAATTGAGACTGAGAGGGGGAGGAGGGAATTATAATGGTTCATTGTCTATAATTATGAAAGCTACCAATAAAAAGTTTAAAAAAAATAAATGTTTAAAAATACCAATAACAACCCAAAAATAAGAATGTAAGAGCCACAGGGTGCGAAGGTGTACTGTAAGGCATTGCCCTCCCCACAGGAAGTGGCTGGTGCAACCATGACCGAACCATGACAACCGATACCCCATTGAAGAGGGTCCTCAGAGGCAAGGAGGAGTGGGGGGGGGACATAGGAGGATAGCCTGATAAGGATATAACCAGTTTGCAATATGTTCATATATTCAACTCTACATATTCCATGTTTAGCACAGACCATGCAAACAGTATTCCCACTCACTCCTGGCAATGGGCATAGAAACTCGAGGCAACTCAAATCCAATCACCCTCTACAGATGCCTTTACGAAGTAAATACCAGATGGCAGCAAGGATTTGTGGATTTTCAGCATCCACATAGTGACTGAGCCCTTTGATCAGAATTAATATTACTTTATATAAAACAACATTGAAGTGCATTCATTAATCAGAATTTAGGGATTGTTGCTTGAACTAACAGAATTAATTTGCTAGCAAGACTAACCTGAACTGAAGGAAAACTCCAGAACACACATGTCCTCATCACTCCCTCTGCAGGAAATGTCTACTGGAATTATTTTAATCCTTTTGAAACATTTCTTAGTAAGTAAGCGATCGGAAGCAGTTAATGAATAAGCAATTTATTCGACTCTCCGAATAAACATTTATTTTGACATTAACTTAAGGAAATAGGTGTTTTCTATCAAATCTATGGTTTTTAACTCTATGGTTTTATGAACGCCTAAAAATGTGATCTCAAGGTTGAAGGCTTAGGAAAGTCAGATCTGATTTTTTAAGATATGTATGTGCATTTCTTCCTTGTTACATCATTCTTGCCTTCCTTTCCTACCTCCCAACAGTGCCTGTCAGTCCTGTATGGGCATCGAGACTGTCGGGTTTGGAGATCTTCGTGATGGTCACCGCAGGCTGCAGTGCTGATGCTGTTCTCAACCTCCAAGCCGAGTTTCATGATTGAGTTTTCAGCTCAGGTTCAGTCACAGCTTCAACCAGCAGGTTCTTGGTAGGAGTTCAGGTAAAAATTTTAAGGATCAATCAAGCCCCATGAAGAACTCCCCCCCAATCTTAGATTTCATGGGTGTGCTGGAGAATTCACTGACTAGACCTGCCTCCTGGGGTAGCTATGTTCAAGGGAGGATTCCAGACTGGGCTCTGTTCTCTGAATCCATCCTAGTTTGGACTCCCTTCATCCACCTCCAACTCCATTGCTGGCTGATGCTCGGGGTCACTGCAGAAACCACTGTCGTTGTGTTAGCATTATTCTTTTACTATGAATTGCTAATTAATTAAATAGCCTTGCATGTATGTATATGGTTCATGTGTTGTATGTACACTTGTTTGTATGCATGTAGATACACATGTGTGCAAGTGCATGGGAAGCCCAGAGGTCAATGTCTGCTATTTTCCTCAGTCATACTTCACCTTAATTTTTGAGACAAAAACCTAAAGCTCACCAATTAGGCGAGGCTGGCTAAGCAGCAAGGCTTAAGGATCCTCATGTCTCTACTTTTCCTATGCTGGGATTGCACCCAGTTTTTACATGGGTGCTGGGGAGGGTCCAAACTCAGATCTTCAAGCTCATTGACAATTACTTTATCCCTTGAGCCATCTCCTGTGCCTTTTCTTCCTCAATGGAGCAGTGAGGAGGAGGGGTGAGAGAGGAGAGGATTTGAGCACCAGTGGTTTTTATTATTTTTGCGATATCATTGTTCTTGATTACCTCGCTTTTCAGAGGAGAAAACTGACTTACAAATGTCAAATAACTGATATAAGGTGACACCCTGCCATTTCTCATCGTGATAACTATGGGATGCTTTTACCGTACACTTCCTGACTCTGAGATGGCGCTGGTATTATAATCTATAGTATAGATTTCTGAGTACCAGGTGTCATTGTAGATATTGTGCATAAGGAAAAGAAGAAACCATACCTTCCCTCCCTACTCGGCTTCACGTTTGATCACAGAGCCAAATCCCATGAAATAATATGCAGAAAGAACCCCTCCTCCTACTCTTCATTTTTATGCTCCATAGTTAGGACACCGGTATTATTGTCATTGATAATAGGGATGATAGGCCTCCTGAATGCCAGGCAAATGCTACCACTGAGCTACCACCCAGGCTTAGAAAAAGCTATGGATGACTCCTGTTTCTGGCTTGCTCAATGAGGCAAACAGTAACAACACTCAAAAGGGGAGTGAGGCTGGGAAGGCCTCGTTTTTCTACTAGTTCTCAGCTGGGCTCAACTCAATACCAATGCACTTTATGAGAGGATGTGAAATACACCTTTGTATTTCAACAATGGATCTTCTATTCAACAATGAATCAAATAAATTTCCAAGCCTGACTTTTCCCTTTCACTCCAGTTAGTTTTTATAGAGGTCCATATTTGTTTTACTTAAACATTGATTTTTTTTTTAGAAATGCCATTATTTCTTACACTGATTCTATTTATTTTGGAATTGGAAAAAAATGCATATAAAATGTATTGATTTCCAGCCTCCCGTGTCCTAAATTCTCTATACAGTTCATCTCATTCTGACCCAAAGCTGACACTTGCAGCTGTATCTCCACATAGACTTCAACTCTCAAACCAAATGTAACTTCCGAGAGTTACAAGCTGGATAACATGCCAAAAAAAGAAAAGAAAAGAAAAAGAAAGAAGAAAAAGAAGGAGAAAGAAGTTGAGGAGAGGAAACCAGTCCTCTGAGAATATCGATTCCAGATGTTCCAATTACTCTTTTTGGGTACTTTATTGACTTAAGTTATACAAATCCTCCTCTATAAATCCTTCCTGAGTCAGGTTTGGCAAAGATTGTATTTTGTTTCTCCCAAAACACCTTTATAAACCCTCGGTAGAGTTCACACCTAATAGAGGAGGAAGCAAAAATGTCATGGTGACATTAAATCTTATGGAGTCTTAAAAAGACACAGTCAACTGATTTAATCCTGACCCACTGAGAGTTGAGGTATGCCAGAACAGCACAGCCTTCAGTTTTCATAATTCAGTAAGAAATTCTGCATATCAGATTTGATTGAAATGACTCCCAGGAATGTCTTCTGTTGGAAATATCATCATCTTCTCAAAATCAGAGATAGTCTTCTCAATACACTTCTTTTTTTAATATATAGTTATTGTCCATAATGAGTTAAATTATTTAGTGGGCAAACAATGAGTTGTTATCCCCAACTCCCCAATATGCCCCCTCCCCATCCCCAATCAGCTGGATATCCTCCTCCATGGGTCGTCTGGATCAGTCACTTCTTGACAGAATGTTACAACTTCAAAGTAAACGCAACCCACACATCTTAAATAAACATTAGTACACTTACTTGAAATCCAATGGACCAGTTACATCAACCTGCACAACTCTTGTGTAAAATTAACTATGGGACAAAAATGCTTACTTATGAAATAAACTTATTTTCAAAATATGTTATGGCTCTAAATCTGTGATACAAAGTTTGTGTTATTTCTTAGCATCATTGATATGGAAATACTCTAATTAGTTATGTAAATTATGTTACGTGTACATAAGGTGCTAGGGTAGCATGCTGAACTCAAGGAGAGAGTCACTGACAATCCAGAAAAGGGAGTAAAATATGTTGTAATTACTTTGAATTTCATTTATTAGGTAGCATACAAAGTAACTGGTTTCATGAAGTCCTCATCATACATAAATGTCACAATACCTTGTTCTTCGTCATTCTCCTCCTCTATTTCATGCTCCTGGCTTCCCTGTCCCCTCTTGCTTGTCCCCTTGCCCCGTGCCAATACCCCTTCTGTTTTCATGTCACATGTACACCATTGCAGTCTTTACTCCTCACCCTTCCCTTAGGTTCTCTTCCTCCCCCCTCAGAGCGCCCTTTCTATTTGAGTGATTGCACACATATGTGTATATGTATATATGTATCCATACTTAAAGCAGATTTCCCCACGGGAGAAAAAACTCGCAGCATTTGTCTTCCTGGCCACAGCTTATTTAACTTCATGTAAAGATTTCTATTTTGGGGTCATCTAAAGTTCTTCAGAAGCAGATATTTACTGGTTTATTTCTCCAAGGTCAAGAGAGGGAAAGGTGTGTGTGAGAGTGGTGTGCAAGTGGAGACATCTTGCCAATAGTGATCCACACTCCTCCTCCCTGTGGAGGGCCTGACTGGAAACCCCAGGGAAGATGCATAACATTGCAATGACAGAAAACCAGTGAGAATTTGGAGAATGACGATGATTTGCGATGAATATATTAACTGAAATACCAGGTCTCAGTATTCAAAACCTTCATTTATGATTTTGACTTGGGGAAGAGGGTAAGGAATGATAAGAACAGAGCTATTCTTTCATCACTCTGCTGAGTGGAGAGGGAAACCGTGAGCTAGTTCCCAAGGCTCCTAGGTCCACAGCCTTCAGCCCAGCTGGGAAACAGTGAATCTTCTAGAAGACTCCGGCAGATGTTCTGAAGGGTAGAGGGAAATGATGAAAGGGGCGCCATATTGCTCTACATATGCCTTGACAGGGAACTCAGGGCCCCTTGAGAACCCTGAAGTTCTGCTACAACCAGTGACTGGCAGTTTTCTGAAGCCCGACACAGACTTCACTGGCTACCACATAGTAGCAATGATG
The DNA here is from genome assembly GCA_004024765.1 of Zapus hudsonius. Classification (NCBI taxonomy): domain Eukaryota; kingdom Metazoa; phylum Chordata; class Mammalia; order Rodentia; family Dipodidae; genus Zapus; species Zapus hudsonius. Next base: position 49,422 of record PVHP010007907.1, read on the forward strand.
CAACTTTTGTAAATATTCATAACTGTGAAGATGTCCTCAGAAATGGGTAACAACTCACATCCCCAAAGTTTAAGCCAGCCTGGCTTTTCTTGGAAATCACTGAACTATCAAGAGTCAACATTTGCAATTTAGAGATTGATTTTTTACAATGTACACTGATCTTCAAACATAAATATTATGGATTGGAGAGATGGCTCAGTGGTTAAGGCACTTGCCTGCAAAGCCTATCAACCCAGTACCCCTGGATAGCCAGATGCACAAAGAGGTTTGTAGCATTTGGAGGCCCTGACTTACCCATTCCCTCTGTCTATCTCTTTTCTCTCTCTCTCTCTCTCTCTCTCTCTCTCTCTCTCTCTCTCTCTCTCTCTCTCTCTCTCTCTCCTTCTCTCTCTGCTTGCAAATTAATACAATATTTTAAAAAATTTGTTAGGTTGCAACCTGGTCAGTGTTTTACTTGACAATTCTAATGATGTATTAGTTACTTCCTCATTGCTGTGTACAAACGTCTGAGAAGAAGCAATTTAAGAGTTTGTGTCAGCTTGTAGTCTGAGTTATAGCCAGGGTTATAGTCAGGGAAGACAGGCTGGCAGTAGCTTCAGGGAGCTAGTAACATCCAGTCTACAGTGAGGAAGCAGAGAGTGGTGAATACTGCATCTCAGCCTCCTCCCTGGTATCCAGTGCATAGAGTGGTATGACCCACAGTTAGAGTGGAACCTTCCATCTCAATTACCCTAATCTAGAAAAGTCCCTCACAGACATGCCCAGAGATTTGTTTCTATGGTGACTCTAAATCAAGTCAAGTTGACCTGAGATTAACCATAGCAATAATCAATATTAATTACAGTAGCAGATGCAATGAATTTATCCATTTTCCAGACACTTCATACCTCTTAAATGCATATCCTTGAAAATAGAAGTGTCATGGAATACAGTGCAGAATCACAAATGGATTCCTGTCCCTAAAAAACTTACAATGTACCATAAGTGAGCATACGTCATTAAACAGTTGTAAGAGCCCTGAGAGGCAAGTGTTAGTTGTTCTAGAGAGTAAAAAGAGAAATTGCTTAGGATGATACAAAGAATCACGAAGGTCTCTGGGAAGAGATGGCTTTGGCTGTGGGTGGTGGGCAACAAACAGTTGTAATCACTAGGAAAAAGCTTGGGCAAAGAGTTAAAAGCAGGACGAATGTCATCACACTACACTAGCAAATAGTACAAAGGTGACAAACTGAAGAATCAGGAGCTCTTCTTAGATCCATAAAAGAAAGGAGGTGACAGGGCAAAAGTCTTCCCTCCAAACTCAGAGAGAGATGGGTGGACCCAGAGAGTCTCACTAACCACAGCAGGAAGCTCTAAGGGGAGCCAGCCAACCCTGAACTGTAACAGAGGAATTATGGGAAACACCAAGTGATCATTTCTGGGTACAGACTTTCATCAGCTTTGTCTCATGGGGCTCAGCCTTATTCACAGTGAATATGAGGTGGGGAAGGCTTTTCTGTTTCAATTAAAGGTCAGGAGAAAGAAAACACTGTGGAAAACCCAGTGGATTCTGCTCAGGAGCAGGGCTCACTCACATCTGAGTTGGTAACTTCCTTACCAGAGGGCAGTTACTGCAGCTCTGCACATCACATCAAGTGATGGAAAATCAAACAAAAGCCACCTAAAAGTCATGGCCAAAGGCTAAGAGATGGCACACACCAGGACCAGACTTGGAGCAGGGAAAATGAAACGATCAGATTGGGGATTTTAAACAGCTATGATTAATAGACCTAGAACTGTGTATCAGTGACTCTCTCCTTGCTGGAACCAAGTAACCAACTAGAAGCAGATTAAGGAAGGTGAGGGTTTACAGTTCCAGAAGTCAGAGTTGTGTCAAGGAAAGGACCGGAGGAGCGGGAAGCCAGTGTCACATCAACATATGAGCAGATAGGACACAGCAGAATAACAAATGCTGCTGCTTGTTAAGATGGACATGACCACCACGAGAGACCACTTTGAAAGGAAAGGTTTTAATCAGAGGAAAGGGACCCCAAGCTCCAGGCTGTCTCCCAAGTGGGAAAAAGCACATGGCAAGGTCAGAGCATGAATTTAAGGGGAATGCCCAGGTTGGGGGAAGGGCCCAGGTGGCCTGGAATGGGGAAGGGATGTTTTTTTCTGCCAGACAGAGACACAGCAGGTGGGGGGCTTTATCTCCTGTTTATAGGCAGGTTTTTGTTTCTGTGGACACTTCTCTTGAGGCTGGTTGAGGGAGGGACCAAGGTGTTGACTGAATTTCGACCTAATACTGCTCACCTAGCTTTCTCCTTTTGATTCAGTCAGGGATTCCAGCCCACGAAATGGCACTGCTCACAATGAGGGTGGTCTTAATCTAGAAAAATCTTTAACTGACATACCGAGAGATTTATTCCCTCAATGTACCTAATTCCTGCCAAGATGCTAGTCAGAGGTTAATCGTCACAGACCATAGGACAGTCAGCATGCAAAAGCAGATGAGCAAAGAAAGCAGAGGGATAGAAATTCTAAGAAAGATGCAAATCAAAGTACCAGCTATCAAAATCAAAGAACGAGGAGTGTTTCTCATGAGCAAGCAGATGATAGCCCAAGTACTTCAATAGTAAATTTCAATAATAATGTAAAAGCACTATGTAAAGGGAAGAGATTACCAGAATGAATGAAAAAGATAAACAAGGTGTAGGCATATTCTGTCTACCAAAAGCTATTTCAAATATAAAGGCACCTACAAATTTGGGGAAATTACAGTGGGAAGCTATACTTTGCTAAAAATAAACAAAAGAAGACAGGAGCAGGTCTATTGATTTTGGAGAAAATAGATATCAAATTACGTAAAGTTATTAAGAATAAATAGGAACCTTACAAATATTAAGGATATTGAGAATATTGTTAATATTAATTAATATTAAGAATAAATAGGAATAATGATAAAGGGAACAATTTATTAAGAAGTAGCCACAGTCCCTGATGCAAATATTCCCAAGAACAGATCATCAACATATGTGAGCACAAATGGACAGAAATGCAAGGAGAAACGATGAATCCACTATTGTATTTGGAGACTTGAGCATTCCTGATAAAAATGGACAGATCTACTAGGTAGAGAATCAGAAAGGAGCAGCTTAAGTCAAAAATTCTGTCAATTATCTAGATATGATAGCATCTATCAATTACTTCAACCAACAACAGCACAAACATGAATTCTTATCATTCACACAGGAAAAATTAGCCAGTACAGACAGAACATATTCTCCATCAGAAAATTATACCTTAATTTCAAAAAAATAGAAATATGTAAGGTGTGTTCTATGAGAATAACAAAATAGAACCAGAAATCAATTACAGAGAGATAACTGAAATATTTTCATGTGAAATAATTGGAGATTAATCAATGTAGTACTAAATAATTCATTGATATGAAAATAATATACAGAGAAATTATAAAATATTTTAATTAAATAAAAACGAAATTACAACTTCTCAAAATGTAAACTTTATAGCAAAAGTAGTGTTTAGAGGGAAGTTCATGGACCCTGTTAGGAAAAACAAGAAACCCAATCGTCTAAACTTAAGCAGAGGAAAAGAAAGTGAAGAGCTGAAATAATTGAAATTAAAAACAAGGAATCAATACAAAAAGTCAATGAAACCAAAAGCTGGATGTTGAAAAGATTTTGACAAATATTTCTCTAGATATTCTAGGGAAAAATAGAGCACAGAAATTACTAATATCTTCTTCACTTACTAAGCTGTACATTTCCCATGCCTTTCAACTCTGTTTTTTTTCCTCTAGATTCTCACAGTAAAAATTACTATAAGCATCGAGTAATAACCACCAAAGCCTGAATGTGATACTGACTCAAAATTTTCTCCATCAAATTAATTAATCCAAGACTTTCAAAGTTCAGCATCACGGAAAGAAAGATATATATTCTATAATAATTGCTTTTGATTAATTTCACAGTTGATACATCATTTCATTCTATGGGGACAACATTTTTCTTCATTCTTCTAATTTTACATTTATTTTAGCCTGGTGATCAGAGCATTACACTGTGAATGATATTTTCATTTCACCAGTCCAATTGACATTCACAATCAATGGTAGAGACACAGATTTAAAAAAAAAGATATTGAGGATATGGACAAAAGGGGACACTTATACATTGCTGGTTGGCATGTAAACTAGTTCCTTCATTATGATAGTTATTATGTTAATCAGAATGGAACTTCCTAAAAAGTAACCTAAAACTATTGTACATATGACCCCTGTTGCTACACCACTCATGGGTGAGCAGTAACAGTAGAGAGTGTAGGAGGAAACATAACATTTCTCAGAGGGATCATAGCATTTAACACCACAGTGAGAAATCCATACATTATTATATCAAGCACCACTCCCTATACCAACATTTTGTGGGAAGGCATTAACCTGTGAGAGCCAGAAACAAAGCTTTAATGAGATTTACCAAGGCAAGCAGTTAACAGTGGTAAGAATTTTGACAGTAGGGTAGCTAAGAAGATAATGTGGATATTTTGGTATTAGGCTTCACAAAGCAGAAATAATTAGTGCCATGGTGAAGCTGTGGATAGCCAGGATAGGATTCAACTTTCCTCTAATAAACTTTAAGATGAAAGTGACATACTACTTAGAATCAGTGCATGCTGGTCTGGACAGCTATTCTTTCTCATGAGGTGGGTTATTTTCCTACTCTGTCTCCCAGTGTGGCTGTGATGGTTTGGTTTTGTTGTCAACTTGACTTTTTTAGTAATCTTGGGTGGGCCTCTGAGATTGTTTACAGGAAGTCAACCTCTCAGCTGTGTTTATGAAGGCAGGAGGAAAGGAAGCTCAAGAACACCAGAAACAAACTTTTCCTTCCTGGGAGGGCAGTGCAGGAGGTAATTCCAGAGAATCAAGGAGTCAGCAAGTCTGGGATAGGGTTGCAAAGTCCCACCCTAAGACTATGTAATGGGGGAGAAAAATCTCTCTCTCCCCACTGCCTGTTTTGCTGTTGTGTGTGTGTGTGTGTGTGTGTATGTGTGTGTGTGTGTGTGTTGCTGGTGATGGTTTTCTTTCTCTGCTTGGACCTGTGGAAAGGGACCAGCCTCTTTTGCAATTATGGAACTTCCCTTAGATCTGTAGCTTCAATAAAACCTTTACTCCCATAAATTGTGCCTGGTTTGGAGATTCATCCCAGTGGCGTGTGGCTGACCATGACAGCGGCCATAGAACAAAGAGGCTGGTAAGAGGCCTAAGTTCCATGGTTTGCTAAATCCTCCAACAGGAAGGAGGTGACAGCAAAGGTAGTAAGCCCTGGATCCAGCTCATGATACTATGTCACATAATATCCAGGTATCCCTATCTTTGGGCCAGCCCATGAGTGCTGAGTTTATGAAGGTCAAAGTGGAGGGTGAGCCTTACTGCCAGCTCTCACTTCTTCCATCACAGAGACACAGGTTCACGACTCCTGGCTGGCAAGAGCGGCTCACAGGCAACTTGCTGAGAAACTCTGAACACTATCTGTAAATCTCAGACTGGAGCAGTGGAGACCGGATGAAGGTCAACAAAGACAGATGTATAATGT
>PVHP010007908.1:0-55100 GCA_004024765.1 Zapus hudsonius
ATTTCCTCTAGGAGGCTGGAAATGCCCAAATGGACTCGGATGAGTTGGAAGGATGATTTCCATTCATGTGTGGAGTCAGCACTAGGGGCATTTTTCAGGGGTAGGAACAGCTGCTTGGCAGCTAGCTTCCCTGTGGACTCCGCCTGTTCCCCAAGGTAAGAGGAAGATGATATATAACATTACATGTCCCTAGGTCTGCTAGAACAAATAGCTATTGGGCGGGGAATTAGTTGCTATAGGAGATGAGCTGGTGACCCTTGCTCCTACCACTCAGAAGGGCAGTCACCCAACTTCCAGCACCTGCTCTTTTTTTTTTTTGCCTGAGGGTTTTGTCTTGTTTCTAGAGCTTGTTTGGCCACCTGCACAGACGGCAGTTCAGGGGAGTTAATAATCCCCTGGAGAAGCCCTTAACCAATGACTGGCTGGAGCTGGTACATAAAAGCCCCAGCTCCTCCCTTGTGCAGTGCATTAACTGGGGAACAAGTGGTTTTCATGGATGGCCAGGCTTTTCCCAGGGACATCCAGGAACAACCAACCTCTCTGGAGACACCTGAGAATCTTTCCTTCTTTTTGAGGTAGGGTCATCTTGTTGTATAGCCCAGGCTGGCCGCCAAATTGTGATCCTCCTGCCTCAGTGTTCTAAGTACGGGGAGTACAATGTGTGCTATCGTACTTGACTTTCACCTTCTAAGTTGGCTAGTTACACTCAAATAACTATGTCAAGTGGGCTTCTGGGAAAATCTAAACTAAGAAACAGTCTATACATATTTGCATCCTGACTTAAAACAATGTAATGATTATATTTTTATTTCCGATGATGAGAAGTATGGTCACATTAAAGGCCATGTTCCTTTCTTTAGGAGTAGATTGAAACCTGTGAGAACATTTAGTATTAAACTTACTCTAGGTTCCTAATAAACATGCCCCTTCAGCCTGAATGAATTAAGGAAAAAAAATCATACTTAAAACTCTTAAAAATTTAATATAAAAATTTTAAATATTTAGTTTCTCTAAAACAACTAAGTCTTCAATTTTACCACATAAAACTCCCTTCGTAATACAATATTTCTGAAATGACTTATTTAAGGTCTCTTTTCTAATTGGCTTTGTAGCTAAAGCCATAAAACCAATTCAGGTATTTCCAAAAATATGATTTGATGCCTAATCAGATGTTCTGTATGCATCCTCTTCTAGGCTTTTCCAGTTGGTCTTTTTGACTATTATTTACTGTGTGTATTTCTGGATGGACTAGGAACAGGAACTTATTTCTCTGGAAATACACACAAAAGGGTATTGATTCCACGATGCAGAAGTAGACAGTTTCTATATCATGTTCCATGATAGATTAATTCCATGACATATATGCCTCGTTTCTGTGACTTCTCTTACCTGATGACTACTGCAATTCTTTCAGGGGAGAGGAATTGTCCTAACTGTCATTTCTACAGCCACCAGCTTCCTTAGCCATCGTGTGTTATAGCAGAATGAATTATTTGCCTCCTGGGACTCAGGACAAACCAGTCCTGCCCCCCTGGAGAAGTGCATATGGCAGGTGTGCTGTATTGGAGTTCTGTCCCTGAACCCTGGCTAGTGCACCCAATGCTGGCTACCTGACCTGTTGGTCTGCACTCTGTGGCAAAATTCTCCCATAAGTATATGTGAGCCCTTTCCTGCAACCAGAAAGCCCATGCACCTGCCGTGAGGCCTCATCTCACCCCAGCTTACCTCCATCTCCCCCAGGGACCAGGCTTGGGCTTCATTCAGCAATGCCACATCACTGTCATTCTGCTGCCTCAGGACTTTCAGATGCGGTGTCACTGTGGGTTGACATCCCTGGGATCATGGAGGATCTGATCTCCCAGAGGGCTGTTTGACACCAGCCAAAGTGTCACCTTCATGGATTTTGAAGTAAAAAGAATTTTTGGTTGACAACACTTTGAAGAGAACATACACCATAAATATTTTGCACATGTCATAAAAATGTAATACTTTTCCCAAGAATTATTTAGCCTTGAATGAAAACGAGAAGCAAATAACAACAACCAAAAACAAAAGCTAGCTCTTGAATACCTGGACATGTTTACTGTCCCGTTTATGGTTATGTTCCCCTTTTCCCCCAGTTTTTCTGGGGGAAAGCATTATGGTTATTTTTCTCCTAAAGAACAATTCATCTAGGTTAGTGGATGTTGCATACCTCTGTGAGGCTCTTAAGTATCTCATGCATTATGTGCCCCAAATGGCTACATTAGAAAAAAAAATCCCAAACAGTGAAATTTAAATACGGAATTTCTTTGAATAGCAACTTTCTTTCCTATGTTCCAACATCCTGATCAATGGCACCAAAAAGCAAGAGGTTTCTCTTATTGCTATATATTTTTATTTCCCTCCAAATATCGATGCCACGTCAACTGTTAATCTGAAAACCCTCATTTAATGTCAGCTTGCTCACAGTTATGAAAATTCAGGTAATGTATTCCTGTTACTAATTGTATTTGAGAAAGTGTTATTAATTTCATATATCAAGTTCGTAGTGGCCATCTGTTCCCTCCGAACTGCTGCGTCTCCCTCCATCTGCCCTGTTTTTCTTCTGCTAATCGGGTGGCAAGGGCTCAGATGATGGGGAAGTTTCTCTCTGACTTTTGATTTGCCACTCGTCATCAAACCAGCTGTGCGTCTCCAACAGACTCCTCTGACGGCTGGTGGCGAATGTAAATCTGTCGGCTTTTCTTTCTTTCTTTCTTTTTTTTTTAATAAAACTTTTTTTTTTGTCAAAAAAAAATGTCTCAAGGAAGCCAGATTGTATTTTCTCCACTGTAAACTGTGCTTTGCCGCCGCTAATTTGGCTGCATCTGCACCCTCATGAATATAGATGAAGGTACATGGCCAGGATATTATTAGGGACTGCAGCGAGCAGGGAAGAATTTTAAATGTGGCAACATACCATAGTTTCGATTTCTGAGAACATTAGGACGAACTAACTTGAAACTGCTGACATTTGCTAGCTTTAAGTTCAAGATGAGTTTCTGAATCTTCACCACAAAGATTCTGCTTGGAGTATTTTTTTTTTTTTTTTTGCCAGTGTGTGGTTGGGTTGGGGGAGAGAGGTTAGGAAAAGGATGCTGGGAAGTTAGTCAAAATGTTTTCATATCAAATTTCCTCACCTTTTCTTCCATAACCCATGGGAGTCAATGAGCAAGTGACTTCTGAGGTGATGTCTCATAGTTGAGCAAACACCATGACTTTCCAAAGAACTTGAACTCACTCTGGGATAACTGAGCTCACACATTTTTTTTTCCAGTTCTGGAGATGGAACACAGGGCTTCAAAGATGCTTGGCAAATGTTCTGTCATTACCAGCACAGTTTTAAGAGCAGAGGGGAAGTCCAAACAATAGGACAATATCAAACATCATGAAATTTACAGTCTTTATAACTGTATGTTCTGACATATTACTCTAGGAGATCTCTAGTTATAAGAATAGGCACTCTTAATTGCACTAACCCTAAAATAAAGCAAAGGATTCTAATATCTATTATGCACCTAATTATTTAATTTTTAACATTAAAAAGTGAATATTTTCTAATCCAAATTAGAAACAGTGATTGCAGTGATAGTTACTAGGGGCCAGGGAGTGGGGAGATTGGTGAGATACTGATTTATTGATCAAAATACAGATTTTTCTTGAAGCAGGAGGTATAAGTTTAAGATATTATTGTGCATCATGGTGACTGTAGCTAATAATAATATAGTGTCTGTATGAAAATTGTTAAAAATATATTTCAAGTGTTTTCATGAAAAAAGATGACAGTATGTAAGATACCGCCATATCACACTGTATATCAAAACATCACATTCTGCACTGTAATTACGTACATGTTTTTATCAGTATCAAAATGTAAAAGTTTTTTTGTGTTTTATTTCCCCTCATACTCACAGTGCTTCTCCATCAGAGGACTATCACCCTTGCTTTAGGACAAGGGGACAATATTTAAAATGGTATAGCTTATAAACATCCTTGGAATTTACATTTCAAAGTGCAAAATCTCTCTGCCATATACCTGTGGTGGATTGAATGTTGTCTCTTAAAACAGTATGTTGAAGTTCTAATCCTCTAGGATCTATACATGCAAATGTATCTGGAAATAGCGGCTTTTAGATTTGATAGAGTTGAGGCCACACTGAGTTAGGGTGTAAGGAAGAGACATACAGGGGGAGACCCAGTTATAGATTTGGGGGCTGGATGATACATCTATGACTCACGGAACACCCAAGACTTCCAGACACCCTGAAAAGGAGGCAAGAGTCTGTGCGGGGTCCTTCCCTGCAGCCCCAAGAAGACACATGGCCCTGCTGACCCCTTGAATTTCAGACTTGAATTTCTAGACCAGTTGTAAAATACATATGTTGGTTCAGCCACTAAGTTTGTGGTAATTTGCTTCTATAGTCCCAAGAATACACCATAATATGTTTCAGACACACAAATAACAAGTAGAACCTTTTATTTAATTCTCAAATTTTATTTTTAATTTTTAATAGGAAGCCAGAAGTCTGAATGATTCTTAGTGTCATGAGAGCCCACTGACATTTTAAAGTTTGAGAAATTGTTCCCTGTCCTAAAATGATTGTCATAAATACAAAAATAAGTATAACTATAAAATATTTCCAGACACTATTGTTAGCACTGTGAGAAAAATGGCAGATGAAAGAGCAGATGTAAATTATTTCGAGGAACAATGAGAACCTAATATTTTGCATTATCATAATTGCTTTAATCATCTTTTGTTGGAAAAAGCAGGTTCTTGTTTTCCTCCCAAGTTTCTTACTGTTTGACTAGGGATTCTGTTGCCAAGGCAGAATCAAGTTCCCATTCCATTTCCCCTCTTCTTTTCATATCATTTGTTCACTTATGAAAACCTGTTTTGTGTGTCTGCTTCTCTCTTAAAATCATCTGAACAGTCTGACAACTCCTGGTTCCAGCCACTGGTTCCTTCCCTCACTGAGCTGTTGACCAAAGTGACCCATGAGGTTCCAAAAACAAGACAGAATTCTGTCAAAGCTCTTGAGTGCCCTCCCCAGGCCTGAGGCAAAACCCTGTTACTGAAGAAACCACAGACAGCCATCGACCAGCATCGAGAAACCCTTCAACGTCCTGAATGGTATCCAGCCCCCAGAAGGCAGTTAGTGTAGTGCTGGAAGGCACTGCACAGGCTGCCAGGGGAAACTGATCAACAACAGCTGGAGTAAACAGAGACCACTGACACGAAACACAATCTGCGGCCATGAGTAGGCTGACCATACCTCCTACTGGGAGAGAACAGCAAACCAAGAAAGGAGCACTTGTGCAATGGAGGAGCCTGGGCCTGGGGGAGACAATCAACAGCTTTTAGATTCAGCCAAATATTCCACTGAGTGAGGGGGAGCCCTTGACTGGAACTGGGGATTCAGGGCAATAGGCACCGGATCCCGTACTCTTGGGCTCACTAGAAAAGATGCAATATGGGAGCGATTGACGGGGAGGATACTAAAAATAGAATCTAGGTAATCCAGAATTGTGTCTATTTGTTAACCTGTACTCATCTCACTCTCCGATAGAGATTGTGTTTGTATTTTTCAGGATACAGTGAGAGAGCTGTGGCCCATCTAATCCTACCATCTGACCATAGGCAGATAGCTGAGATCCTGGCAAGAGATGAGCCACCACAGCCATATTGTGGAGGATCCATATGGAACCCTGCAGAGAATGACAGGACGAACAAGGGACCCACAGCCACAGCCATTCAATCAACACAGGATAAGCCAGGATGTCAGAAACCAACAATTTTCGACACAAAGACCCCTAAACTCACAACATTAAAGCAGCCTTAATACTCACCCACCATGACTCAGGAAACTGAGTGGAAGAGGGGACGGAAAGATTGTGAGAGCCGTGGTGGGGGAGACTATCCAGAGGCATGGCACCCCTCAGTAACAACACACTTGGGCCAGGAGGACTGGGCTGAGTACTAGGCTATCCATAGTCCCCTGCCACAAGGACTGATCCAGATGGCCCACGGAGAAGGATATCCAGCTGATTGGGGACAGGGAGGGGGGGCATTGGGGAATTGTGGATAACAACTCATTGTTTGCCCACTAAATAATGTAATTCATTATGGACAATGAATATATATATATATATATATATATATATATATATATATATATAAAATCAGCTGAGATGCAGCATATGACTTCCTTGATAGAATTTTAAAAATTTCCAAGTGCTGACCAGAACTTAAAAATGAAGCATAAGTCAAACTGAACCTAAGCATACTCCTTGACCCCAGGGTGTTTCTCTTTATGCCCACCCATAAGTTCACAAGATCTCCTGATGACCCTTCCCATTCCTATCATCAAGGTGTTGATGATGCATTCTGTCATAATGGGGTCTGTGTTGATGTAACCAAATACCTAAGGTTGGGTACTTATATAAAGAAAAGAGGCTTATTAGCTTTTTTTTTTTTTTTAAGGTCTGAAAACATGAGATAAGCAAGCACTGACTCAAATTTTAGGCAAGCCCCATGTTTCATCTCATCATAGTAAAGAAGCCAAAGGGATAGTGGCTGGCGAGATGACTGCTTTCTAGCACAACGCTCTTAGGTACCTAACCCATGCCTGTGGTAAGTGCATTGATCTCTTTGTGAAGATGACAATCTCATGAGTCCAAATCCCCCTAACAGCCACATCTCCTGTCCGCACAATTATACTGAAGAACAAGCCTCATCATGCGTGTGAGTCAGGGCATATTCAGGCCACAGCATTACCTGCTCACTCAGATTAGCTGTTGCCAATGTGCATTGTTTTTTGTTTTATTATACAGGGTTACATAAAGTGATTTTGTGCAAGTGTGCCTTAAGCATTTTTCACCCATACCTCACTACCGTTCCCTTCTTCCCACTCTCCTCCCCGTTATACCCGATACCCTTAGACTGTTCACTTCTTCTAATAGGAGTTTAGGTGTCTATAAATATCAGGATCCACAAACAAGAGAAAATCATTTGTTTTTCTGACAGCGACTTATTTGACTTAATACACTTAATATGATTATCTACAGTTATATGCATTTTCCTGCAAAGATCACTTTTGAATGATGTCAATATTCATTTGATCCAAGAATAGCAAACATATATATATATATATATATATATATATATATATATATATATACATATATATTTTTTTTCTTTGTGCTGAACTAATTGCTGACTTTTCTTTACAACCTTGCTAATAAGAGTGTGATTTGAGGCTGAAAGCGATACTATCACCTGAAGGCTTGTGAATGACACAAGCTTTCAGAGTTGCCATGGCCCAGTATGTGAGGGGAGGCAGAAGGATTCTGAATTCCAGGCCAGCCTGGGCTGTACAGTGAGGCTCTATATCAATAATAATAGTAATAACAATAAGTTCAATAGACTGTATGTGAGAGAAACAGTGGCATGTAACACAATTTTAGTTTCCACTACAACTTTCCAAAACAATGCTTTTATATCCTGGTCACAGAAAAACTATTTTGGGGTGAGTATCCTTATCTCCTATCAAAATTCTTGATAGTACAGAATTTGTTCACGAAGTGAAAGAATGGAAAACGTCCTCAGAGCAGAGGCTGGAGCCACAGTATTATCAATGCTTTCCTAATATGCCACGTTCCCTTATACCAAGGCCTTGGCATATCATTCATGATATAAATGGAATTTTACCAGCCCAGAAGGGAAGACCAGGTCCATTCACACGGTGGTTCTGCTTCCCTTCCCTAGGTGGATAATGAAGTCGATTCACTTTTCCCATGACACTGGGCTGCCTGATATTTTGCTGTGTTACAAGACGTGCTTCGGCATGACTAATACATCCCAGCTGGTCTCAACAGCAGGAAAATGTGTCGTGGGGGGAAGGGGTGACATGGTGACGCATGCGCAGACCGAGGAGGCTCTGTTGTGTTTATGGTTAGAGTTGGGGGTGGGAACTCTAGAGGGGGGTGAGAAGAAAGAATGAATGAAAGGCGGAAGATGAGAAAGTCCCAGGAGTTCTGAGGACTTGGAATTTTTCAAGCTGTCAATTACCTTTGTGAAGTTGTGCCTGGTGACTGTTTACAGGCTGTGGATCTGTAAACAGCACATGTGCAAACCGTTAGCTATTGTTTTGAAAATGGCAGTATGGCCAATAATTTCAATTTCAGTGTTTAAGCCTGAGCCAGATGACGCGATGTTTTATTTAAAATGGGGCATGTATCATTGAGGGTGGAAACTGGTACCTCACTTTCGTATTGTGTACTGTGCCATATGGTGCTTGCTCTCAGGTTTTTAAAGTGCCTGGCTACTGCCTAAAGGTAGCTTGTCTCAAGATTATAATCCACTGTTGGCTTCAGGGCAGAAATGAACCCATTAATTTAAACAGCACAATAATGCAGAAAGGTGTTATTTCTATCCAATACTCCTGAAGGATTAAATGGTAATTGGACAGGAAAGGAAAGGGGAAACATATAGAACCATAGAAAAGATTTGGTCAAATGGTTTTTAAGTTTGGTTAAAAATTTTTTTAAAGCCAACTGTTAGCTAGGTGAGGTAATTTCCAACTTATTTTTAAATTTCAAACTAAAAACTAAATTCTTATTTTGTAAAATTAGAGGAAGTCAGTTTCTTCAATAAAGAGAAGAATAGCTGTCAACATCTGATCTGATTTATCCTCATATCTCACATTAAAAGCTGGTCTTGAATTCACCATGTCACTGTGTAACTGAGGCTGATCCTTCTGACTCTATCTCTAAAGGGCTGGGATTACAGGCACCAGCTGCCATGACTGGTTACTGTGGTACTGGTTATCCCACCGAAAGCTTCATGCATGCTACCAGCTGAGCTATATCCCCAATTCCCATTTACGTGTACACTCAAGAGAGGTGTTGGATGTGTGTTCTAGCTGAATTACATTTACATTAAATCTGTTACATTTAGATAAGATTTAGGCTGGCCATTGAGTACAAGGTCCCCAATTCCTTGACTTGCCTTTGTAAATGGGCATCTGATATCCAGCTGAATAGGGTTGTACCTAACTCTGAAGGGGCACCCAGCCGCATCCACAGGCAGTTCATTTGGGTGGCCCTGAGTCCTTTGGGATGTGAGACTGTGCTCTATGTGATGGGGTGAGGACTACAAGGAGAGAAGCGACAGGGTATGATGCTGGCCTCATGATCTGATCAAAGTCTGATAAATTTCTAGTTCCTTAGCAGAATGTTTCTCTAGTTCTTGGGACTCCAAAGGCCAGACTCCTCTAGGATTGTTGATGCTTTTAACACCCTCCCTATTGGAAGGTGGAGAGAGAGAAAACTGTATTTGAATTCATTGGAAACAACTTTACTTTGTGTTTGCATAGTATGTGTGGTGTATGCATGTTTATTTGCTGACGTGGGCATGTGTTCAACTGTGGAGACCCCACGGGCTCACCTGTGGCAGCTGAGAGGAGCACTGGTTGGCCCCTCCATCACTCACCTGCCTGCAGTTTTCCTGTTATGGGGTCTCATACTGGTTCCAGAGCTTGTGTGCCTGAGCCTCACAATTCTCCAGTCTCCATTTCTCCTCGGGAGTGGGATTACAGACATGCACGACCACACCCATCTTTTTATGTGAGTTCTGGAGATTCAAACTCAGGTATTCTCAGGGACCCTCTCGGGCTGGGCTTGCATAGGAAACACACTTAACTGCTGAGCCATTGCTCCAGCCCAGAAATGACAACCAATTCCAATTCTACATCCTTTGTGGAAGCAGACATTGGGTCCCCTGTCACACTGTCACTTTCGTCAGTGATCATCCCAATCCCATTCCCAGCTAATTTACCTTAATACAGGTGTCCATGCTACACTCTTACCTTCCTTTTACAACATGCAGTTGATAACAGATCGATTTCTGATCAGGCGATAACTATCCAGGCTTATTTTTAAAGCCCCTTTTTATTAGCACAGAAAACAGACTGCAGCCATGACAGCAGATTAATTTCCCCCCTGGGCGGGGCTCAGAAGGTTTCTTCTTTGTGTAAGGCTCTCTCTCCTTTTGTAAGATTCGATCAGCCTCCTGTACTGGGAGGCCTGGGAGGAGAGAGATTAAGTCCTCTTCAGCTGGCCATCTGAGGGTGTGGCTCTTTAACATTTTGGCTAACAGATGGTGACAAACCAACAGGTGCACTCAGATCACAGCACCAAGCTTTTTACATCTGCTGGGCGCACAAGCGGCACAGCCTGCAGCTTCCCCCGCGCCAGCTGGGGCCTTGGCTGCTACAGGCAAGGCCGGGACAAGGTGTAGGAAGACGGAGACTGTGACCTTCAACTATTAACCTACAGATACGATGTGCTTCGAGGATAAGTGGGGCCAGAATGCTTTGATCTGAGTAGTACACACTGAAAGGAAAAAACAAAGGCGGCAGAGCCCAAGGTGAAGAGAGGAAGTGGAGGCAGCTTGGCTAATACAATGTGCTTTTCAGTATTTGACAGCTTCTCTCATCAGGGCCAGAGATTTTCACTTTTACCAAGACATTGGCCTGAGATGAATGCTATGCTGGAAAACCGTCATTGGATAGACTGAGTGTTGAAGGGAAAACAACCCTGAAAATCTTGATGAAATTTCACTTTTCAATGACTAACCTTTAGTATGCACTCTCTATGAAAAGAACTGCCTGAGGTATCGTTTTATGTCCTTGAAGTGAATCCGTAGGGTGGACTGTCTTATCAATCTTATTTTAAAGTGGAGAAATAAATGTGCAGAGATACTGGGATTTGCCATCTCAAAGAAGCAAAGTCAATACTTAATGAATCAATGGAATTTTATCACATGTTTACTGGAAAGCTATAATGTGCCAATTACAGGCCTCAGAGCGAACTGTCCAAACTAAGTTGGCCAAACTCCACTGCACCTGCATAAATCAGCTACACAGCCATATTAGGATGGACTTACTTTGGATCTCTATCTACTTGATGGCATGGAGAAGGAAAAAATGTAGTTGAGGTCCCTAGACATGGCATCTTTACATGCCAAGTCCATCTTGAAAGCGTTGTAATTTTTATTTGCTTGATGTTTGGTTTGATTACCTAGTTTCTTATAACTCTTAAAGAGCCCATATCCTCTTGATGTTTTGCTAATCCTTATCATTAATGTTATTTAAAGTCTGGTATTTTGCAATTTAGGAATTCCTTCTTCTGTACCCTTATTTCGACAGATGAGAGAAATTACAGACCTCTCTCCTAGAGTCCGTGGCCCCATAGTACCAAGCATGACCTGGAACTCCCATTTTCTGATTTTATATCCTTGACTCAGATCTATGTTTTCTGTACCAGTTTGCCTCCTTTCCATTTCATGTGCTCCAAGTTCATCTCTCTGAAGGATTTGAGGAAGTATTGTAGCAGGCTGGCTGCCAGGTCCAGCTTTAGCCAGGACCGTAGTACCTTCTGCATGTGAGCAAGGAGCAACCGACAGGACCACATTTTACTATGCCAAGGATGCAGCTACTAACTTGGGTGGCCATACAATCTGAAAAGGTGAAGGTGGAAAGATATAGCAGGATGAGATGACATGAGAGGAGGAGTGACATAGAAGGGTGACCTGAAAAAGGTCACTCGCAGGAGGAGGGAGCTATGTCCTGACTGGCAACAATAAAGCACATAGAATGAGAGGTCAAAGTTCTAGACCTTAACATTCTACCTGCCTAGTTCATAATTGCTGGGGAACTGGGGAAGGTCTGAGCCATCGACCAGGGATTTAAGTTGAGGACATAGGAAGTTGGAGTGGCAAAGTCAAGAAAACAGAATCAGGGGCCAGAGAGGCTGGTAGTGCCGGGGACCAGAGTCCTTCATCGCCACCGTGGCAGTGCGGAACTTCAAACGAGCACATGAGCTTGGAATGCTTGTCAATCATGTTGAAAGTCTTGGCACCTATTAGAAACGTAATGTGCTAAATGAATAAATAAATAGAATGCTGCATTTTTGTATCTTTATTATGAATAAGTATATACATTGCTGGTCTCTTCCATTTTATATGGTACAATGTTGCTTTTGATTAAAACATGTAGACCTTAAAGCTAGGAAGATGGTTCAGTGGGTAAGAGTCCTTGTTGCACAAGTTTATGAGGATTTGAGTTTAGGTCCCTAGCACCCCTGAAAAAAATTAAATAAATAAATAAATCCCAGTGCTGGGGAGGTGGGGATGACAAGAGGATCCCAGGGTTTGCTGGCAAGCAAGTCTAGCCAAATAGATAAGGTCCAGGTTCAGTGAGTGATTCTGTCTCAAAAAGTAATGTGGAGAGCAATAGAGGAAGACACCAGACATCAACCTCTGGCCTCCACACACACACAGATGTATTTTGTTTTTTTTTGTTTTGCTTCTTTTGTTTGATGATATTGAGATTAAAATATTCATTTCAATAAGTTATCAAATTATTTAGGATAATCATCCAGAAAGAAAAGTCAATTTGATTCTCATATGTTGAATTTAAATATCTTTTTATCATAATTCAGTTATTAGCACATACCTATTATTTCAAAATCTGACTGTGTGAACCTCATGCAGTGCCACAAGTTATTTGTCTAATTGCAGAAGCAACTTGCATTATTCCCCTTTTTTGGACCTTCTGGAATTCAGATGCCTGAGATGGTCACCCTGTGTCTTAGCCACATGTCACTGGGATGAAACTCCAAACCAAGCACAGTTTATAGGATGAAAGGATTTAATGAAGTTATAGATACATAATGGTGAAAGAGTCTGGCCCCCTTTCATAGGTCCAAACAGAGAGAGAAAAACCCATCACCAGCTTCACACACACAGCAAACTAGGAACTCCAGGTTTGAGCTTAGACCACTCTCTTTACATCTGTATAGCTGGAATTACAGACCCACTCCCAGAAACTCCTAGGGCTTGATTCTAGGATCCAGCCTCCTCCAACCAGGTAGCTGGAGAAAAACCAATAAACTCTTAAAGCTATTGGAAGACACCCCTTCAAACTACAGTACCCTGCTTCTCAGAATCGGTTTGGGTGGGATGGTTTGGCTTCTGCAAGTTACAGGCTGCTTATGTAGCATGGTGGGTTTTTTTTCAGAATGGAAAGCTCGGTTACTCTGAACTCCAACTAAATAGTTATCTATCAAACCCTGCATCCCTCTTGGCTCCATGGGCATATTTAAAATTAGGAAGCATACAGCAACCACAGAGACTCCCTGTGGGCCACACAGGAGTATCCAGGCACCTTGCCAGCCAGGCAGTGCCTGCGGGTTCCCAGGCACAGACTCAGGGAGCCTCATTTTGAGTTTAGATGGATCTTTGAACAGTGAATGTTGACATAAACTGCAGAAAGATCCCCACAACAGTATTAACCCCTCAGTTAAGATTAGCTGAGAACTTTTTTTGATCATCACAGCCATAATCTGCTCCTAAGGTGAACACTGAGTACCTAATGCCAGGACACTGTGAGAACAGGTATATAAACCTCCACCTGGGACTTGGAGAAAGGAAATAATGAGCAGAGAATAGCCAAATCAGAAGTGGCCAGGTAAGCAAGCTCTTAAACAAGTGTTCCTGGATTTAGGGAGCTTGAAAATGCCCTCTTTTGCATGCTGCCTGCAGAGCAGTTTCACATAAAGTAGCTCTTCATAAAGAGGATTTCATGGAACACGGACCCCCAAGAAGCTCCCAATAAAAGTGCACATGACAGATGCGGCAACATCCTCTACTGAAACACCCTGCTTAGCACAAAACTTCCCTATTTGACCATAAAACGATTTTCATGCAATTATCCTTTAGCATTTTTTCAAACAGTTTTCGTTGTACACATATTGGGAAACACTGAGCATCTTCCAAAAACCAAAATGCAGCATTTCTGAGACTTCAGAGGTTAAATTTAAACGGAAGTTGTGTCCTCCCCTGAAACAATGGCATTGAATGTCCCCTCTTTCTTTGAACTCTGGGGCATTGTTTGTTATAATATTATCATATAATATTAGCCTGGATCAAATATTTATATAAATCAATGGAATTTCTCCTTATCTATTTCACTAATAGAGCATTCCAATAATGTACTTTTATTGAAGCATTTGAATTTCTGGTCGCTGACCTTTACACAGAGATCCATCGAGGCAATGCAGTAGCCTAACGGGAAAGAATGGAGGACAGGACAGTAAAGACCCTCCTTACTTTTTTCTTATTGGTACTGAGGGAAGCTAAGTGAGTGTGGGACGCCTCAGAGGTTTTTCTACCAGTGTGCCTTTTCTTGACACTTTGCAAGCGGGCTTCTTGATTTCATGTAGACCATCTGCAAGGCTGACATCATGGGTGTGACACGTGAATGGGTCCATAGGTCCTACATTTAGAAAGACAAACTCCAGACTTAATTAAATGTCCTGCTGATGTCCTACTGAAATTAAAAATGATGTTTTAACAAAGGTGCACAAAGCTTTGAAATTCTATAGCTAGTTCTGTTCAGCTAGGGAGGGTGAACCTGTGTTCCAGTACCGTTTCTGGCAAATAACTTGCTTGACCTGCTGTAGCATATCAACTGCGGTATCACTTGCCCTCATCAATCTAAACCCCACTGGATAGCAACATCTGAAGCCACTTCACGGTGTCATTGTACAGTCATGAAAATATGTCATTTGAAGTCAGAAAAACATGGGAGGCAACCCTAGCATACATATTTTCTGAGGTTTGAAGCTGGGCACCATCACCCAGCTCTGAGGCCAGTTTAGACATTCTGCATGAGAACCTGTGGACTAAGCTGAGGGACCAAGCAGAGCTGAACTAAGCCCATGCTGCTAGAGCTGAGCATCTGTCCTGACACACGCATCTGCAATTTACACAAAGGTGTGCACACGGTACAGATTAACCTGCCCAGTTTTCTCATTCTGATGATGCGTGGAGTGTTTTCTGGACACAACGATTAAGATAATATGTGAAGAGCTCCTAAAGGAGTCCCTGAATGCTGGTAAATCCATCTCCTAAAAACAGGTGTTTGTGCTCTTTGAAAATATAATAATAAAAAAAAACCTATGAGAAAGTGACGAGACAAACAGGAGACCAATCACCACAGCAAGTCTGATAACCCATGAAAGGTCAATGGAGACAGACACCAACCATACCCAACACAACCCAGGGCAAAGGTCCAGAGATACTTAAGATTTCAAAAATAAAGCAGACTCAAAACTTACCCACTATGACTCAGGGAACTGAATTGCAAGAGCCATGGTGGGGAGAATATCCAGAGACATCCACCCCTTCAACAACAACACACAAAGGGGGGAGAAAAAAAGAAAAACTGGCTACCTCTGGTACAATTCATGACCCCCTATCCTATGGACAGATTCAGTATGTGCACCAAGGAAGTACTCCAGTGGGTAGGGACAGAGATGAGGGAAACGGGGATACATTCACAAGATTTGCTCATTCATTGTATATACTTACTCATAATAAAGATATTAATTAAAAAAAGAAAATATAATAAAAACACCATTTCAAATCAAGGATGTTATATTATTAATTAAATGGTTAAGCATACCTGTGCTTGATTATATCTATTTACTTATGAATAGTACACATGTATCATACATAATAATGTAGGCAGTACTTGAAGTATACATACCAATTTTTCTAGAGCCACGATCTTGTTGAAACCCCTAGCTATATATTGTTTGTGTCATATACTAAAGTCACTTCTAGATTTCCACTTTAACCAGAATGTGTCTCAAGGGTCATTTCTTTCCTGGCACTTCCATAATTCCATTGAATACTCAGTTCTTACCTCTTTAGTCACCTAGGGTTTTCTCGTTAAGTAATTTTTATCCAATGTAATAATTTTGTAAATGCATAAACTCCTAAGATGCAAGCAGCATTGTGTTTGAATTTCATATTTTCATTAGTTTCTCTGGGCTTCTATAACAACTTACTGTCAATGGGGTGGTTTAAAGCAAGAAACTTACCCTCTCACTGTTCTGGGTGTTAGCAGTCTAAATCAAAGTATGGCCAGGCTTGAATCTTCTCGAGGCTCTGGGGAGCAGCTGGTCTTTCCTCTCTCCTAGCTTCTAGTGGCTGCCAGAGACTATGTCACTTACCTCCACCTCCACCTGGACATTACCTCCTCTATTTTTAAGCTTCAACTTTCCTGCCTTTCTTTCATAAGGACACACATGACTAAATTAGATCTCAATCTTAATCTTAAAACTAGGGCAATTCTTTCTTGACTTGTTTATCTTAATTTTACCCACAGTGATGATTTTAAAATAATGCTAATATTCACAAGTTCTGGAGTCAGGATATGTGGGGCCACCATTCCACCAACGATAATATCCTAATGGGTTTGGATTTGTTTCACATCAGTTTCACCATCTACGTGGTGATGTTAAAACACTTCCTGAAGGAGACGACTGGGACAACTAAAGTTCCCCAGGTAAAATGTTCAATGCCTGCCACATAAGTCCTTAATGAATGATGGCAACTTACTCTTATTATTATGGGAGTTTTTACAGTTTTAAACTGCACAGATTTATCACTTATACTAAAGCTTTAAACATGTGTAGGTCTCTTCTAATGGAGAATGCACATTTGCTGTAGGTTCATCTAGCTGCTAATACCTAAAGTTGGCTTCATCTTTCCAAGATGAGGGATGGGGAAATACCTGTCATTTCAAGCAAGAAGAGATCAATTTCGAGGGTGAAAGCTACTTTGAAAATCTTTTCCAAATACCACAAAAATCACTCTCATCAAGTGTGCTACTCTCACGGGTCTCTCTAGACTAGTCTCACTATAGATTCCTAGGGCCTGGCAAAGTACTCAACAAACACTTGTTTAATAACCTTTTATGTTGTTTGGTGAAAGAACAGACTGGTTAACCAAACGATAGTGAAGGGTTAAAAAGCAATTGTAGTAGGTAGTCTATTAATTTTGGATTTTTGTTTATCACATGTAGGTGAAAACTGAATTCTTGCCAGCTGAGACAATAAAAGGTACTTTTTGCCTATATTTCTGGAAGACAAGGTGAACTTCAGCACTAATGAGTCAACTGAAACATATTATAAAGGATCCAAGATTTAGTTGTTATAAGCCACGATGTTAGCACCATGTAGAAATGGCCTTTCATTCTTGATGATGGGGAAGCAGCCGGAATAGCTCCAGGGTTTCTCCCTGCTATCTGTCTCATCAGACAAACAGGGAGAAGATGCCAGGTGAGTGCTGGGTAGTCGCTGCAATGAATAAGAAGCCGCATGAAATGTTCCCTTACATGATAATTATATTTCATGACCATCCTTGAATCAGTTCTTTGGATAATTTCCACATACAGTGTCACTTTGCCTGATTTGCCTAAACTGATCCAATGTGACAATCATGGGAAGGGTGGCATTTTGCATCTGATTATGTGAGTTAGCACTGCTGAGGACCACTGTAATGGTTTTGTTTCTGAAGTTAGGGTTGATATATGGCAAGTTAGCCTCCAGTGATGTTTAGAAACCCCATTAGGTCCTCGTGTTGGACCAAGGCTGGAATTTGCCTTGATGACAAGAGAGGCTCAAGGGGATTATCAGTGTTTTCTCGGAGATGACTGTAAAGAAGTACCATAAACACCAGCTGCTTAAGGACAAAAGTAATAATATGATCAAAAGACAATGATAAAGTAGTAGTTTTAAGAACTGAATGTCTATGAACTGAAAGTCTAACTGAGGTCAAAGTGAGGGTTAGTTAAACTGAGGGTAGATGGAAAAGAGTTGCTTGCTTGCCAACTGAGAATCAGAAATGTTCTGGGTCTTCTGATGACTATGTCAAGTGACTGAGGTTGAGATGTAGAAAAAGATCCTGGTTGTGAGCAGGTCACACAGAATGCCTTGGGTGCTGACTAGTAAGCCACACTGTGAGTCTCTTTGCTGCAGTAAAATGTGCTTGTCAGCAGGTGAGTGACCATCTGACCCAAAGTACCCAAATTAGAGATGGCTTCTCTCACTTTCCACTCACAGTAGTGGAGGGCATGGAATCAGAAAAGCCCAATATCCGTATTAATGTTCACTTTCCGAGAGGTATGGTCATGAAGATGGGTGTCATTCTCTGATTCCATGTCAAAAATGCACATTTGTAATGTAGCCTGACTTATATGATCAGTTCATGGTATGATGAAAGCTGCAGAGTATAATTATGTTTTTCCTAGACCCTGATGGTTGATGGCTGATGTATTAGAGGATTTACACTAAAGAGATAATGTGATTTACAACTCATAAATTCCAGGCATTGTTGGAAGCAGTAAAATCTCCTTGGTGAATTTTGTATATTTTATTTCTGTTAGAGAATGGAGTGTGAAATTGAGAAGAAAAAGAAAGAGATAAGAGAGACAGAGACTGAGGGTGAGAAAGATGGAGATAAAAAAGAGAAGAGGAGAGAGAGACTGAGGCAGAGGGAGACACTCTAAGCAAATGAAGACAACATTTCCATCTGTGGTTTGTGCTTTTCTGAGTGTCGACTCATTTTGATAGATTATTAGAAAACTCATATTTGCTCATAAATGTGAAAAAATAGCAAATGTAAAATTTGCAAATTTATTCCTAAATGTAGTTAAATTCATAAATATTTAGACATTTTTCTGTAAAGCTTCTAATTTATAACCTTTACATGAATCTATAATTTGGTATAAAAGCTTCTAAATGCAGAAGTAATGTCACAAATGTCTATAAATATTCACATCTCATTTGCAAATGTTCTACAAGCCATGAGAAGAAGAAATCATGAATGCAACCCATTGTTCAGGGGGAATTTAGTCTAGGTGACTTCAGACACTGCACAAAACATCTAGAGATAATTTTAAGAATATGATTGCTGCTTACTGCTTGCATAATCTAAAAATATTTATTAAGACTAATCAGAAAAAGTTACAGTTATAATTAAGAATGAAGATGTTCAAATATAAAAATTAAAGTATGAGAAAGTTAGAAGAAGATTTCCAATGAAAACCAGATAATATCGAGTAGGATTGTTAGTCCTTGAGCAACTCATTCTGAAACTGGAGAAAATGGTAATAGTACATTCTTCAAAAGAAATTTCAAGATTTTAATAGAATTGTGTAAATAAGAAATGATCATCGCTGAAATTGGGACTCGGCCTTAACTATGGAGTCAGTTCTTCCCATCATGAACCATTCCTTACTATTCTTACTGCATCTTTTGATGTAGAGAAAGAAGAGAAAGGAATGAAAGCAGGCATTCCTGTTGAAAACTGTATCCAGACACTATTAGGAAACTCTCAAACCAAAGATTCCCTCCCCCTTTATGCTTCTACCACCTTCCTGGCCATGTCCAGTCTCTTCATCAGCACAAGTTCAGGAGCCTCTCTATCATGTGTGGTTTCAGGAAGTCAGGAAAAATCCTCACCTGCTCACTGAAGACCAATCAATGCACAGCACTGAGCAGCAGCCTACAAGGCTATCTTCTTTCCAATATTATCAGCACCCCTGTCCCTGCCTTCCTAGAGTCAGCTTCCAAATTCTTGAGTTCCATGTGGCTGTGGGTGCTCTGTAGTAGGAAGTTGCCATGCCTCATGCTGCTAATGCAGAAACCTAGGGAATATTCTTGTATCCTCTAGAAAATGTGCTCACCTCAATATATAGATCGTGTACCCTAACCCTTCCACACTCATTCACTTTTTTCTTGAAACCCTCTAGCTATGGGTTCCTCATACTTTCTTTTCAGTAGAACTATTACCATAATTGTGTCTCCCCCACATTTTGTTCCCTAAATGCCTGTGTCATGGTTTGATCCAGATGTTCCCCACAAACAAATGTGTGTTCAATCCCCAGCTGATGGCAGTTTGGACATTAGAAACCTTGTGAGAGGTGTGTTGTTGGGGGTGGATTAATGGGGGTTATAAGCCATCTTCCCCTTGTCAGTATTTGGCACACCTTCCTGTTTGCAGTGCTGTGGCGGAGGTGATGTCTCCCTCTGTTCCCTGTCATGATGGAGTCTCCCCTTGAGTCTGTTAGCCAAAATAAACCCATTCCTCCCATCAAGCTGCTTTTGGTCAGGTTCTTTGTTGCAGGAAGGAGAAAGGTTAACTACAATAGCCTGTTTCCTTCATACTTCCAGAGGTTCTTGTGCTGCCCAAGTGTCAGGTAACAAATTCTTTACTCACAAAATTTATATTTTTCATTTTTGGACTTGTTAGATAGCACTGCTTCCATGTATAAAGTGTCTGCTTTCCACATTGAAAAGTTATGTATTTGTTTTGTTTTTATGAGGTAAGGTCTTCCTCTAGCCCAGGCTGACCTGGAATTCAATAAGTAGTCTCAGGATGGCCTCAAATTCATGGCATTCCTCCTTTCTTTGCCTACTAAGTGCTGGGATTACAACTGTCAGTTCCATTTTTATTAATGTATGAAGGGTAGAGAACAAGCAATAATGAAGTGTTGTAGAAATAGACTTTGTGTAAAACTTAGATGGAAGCTGACGTGCATATCATACACTCTTTTCACTATTGTTATGTTTTGTTATTTACCATAGGATCCTCCAAAATCTGCGTTTTGCTCTTTACAATGTATAATTTTTTTCTTTCTCTTATGAAGATGAATTAATGCATTTCTTAGTGTTCTAAATATTGCCTGTGAAAATAGTTGGTACCTATCTCACATGGTTCTACGGAGAAAATCTTGTTCAGCATTTAGAAAACATTATTAATCTCTTCTTCAGGCCATGGGCAACCCTCCATATACCTTGAGTTACATTACAATGTTGACTATAACACAGTTCAGCTGAAGCTCAAGAACCTTCTAATGACATCATTGTCTGGTTCTAGCCTGAATGAAAAACAACAATCTGCACTGGTGAAGTGTTTTCATGTGAAAGTGATAAGGAGACTTTTGCTGACATTGATTTGGCTTAAAAAAAAAGTGGCACATAAGGAAAATGAAGAGATGGGCTTTCCTAATCTGTAAAGAGTGAGAAACTCAGAGAATAGAAATATAGAAGTCATAAGTTGAAAGTCATTCCAGAAGTTGGCATTGAACTAGCTCAAACATTGGTCTTACTTCTGGTTTTAAGTTTCTTCCATCACAGTGTGGTCTTTCTTGAAATCCTTATTTTCAATTCTGTAGCATTTATATTCCAGGAGTAACAGCAGATCTGCTGATTACTTATGAAAGCATGGAAAAAACATTTGCAATTACAGTCAAAATTAAAGTTATTTTCTAATCTTCTCATCTTTTTTAAGGAAAGAGAAACTTTAAATATGGTCAACGTAGCACATTTTAAGTGTCAAACTTACTGAATTTTTCTATGCCAATTGAATAATAATATTCCATAAAACAGTACATGTTCTACAGATTTTTTTCCATCATTTGACCTGTTTAATCTGAATTGAAAAATTCTCCTTGTGTAAGTACCATTGCATAATGCTGTATGCTGAGCTATTAAGATATATTTAGTAATTCCATTAGAACTGCACCATCGAGCAGGGCAGAGCATATGGAAAGAACTTGGTGAAAAACTGATTAAACATTTATATCAAGTACATTTTGATTTAACTCACATAAATAATTCATTTTTATGTTTTCTTTCTTTCAAAATAAACCTTTTTGACACCTGCTGTGCTAAAAATAATGCTAGCCTGGCTGTAATAAAGAAAGCCTTAAAGCTCACAGCAATGACATCATCTGGTACCCATGTAGATACTAAATTATCAGCACAGAAGTGCAGAAAAGTCAGACTTGGCACTATTTATTATTTATTTAGTGCCTCAAAAATATGCTGTGCTTAGTGGCAAAGCACCTGGCTGAATGTGAATTGAGAGTTTGTCTCAAGAAAAGCTAAAAATTAAAAGACTCACAAAACATGGAGAAAATCTTTTCTCTGAGTTGTGTGTACTAAGCTGAGAAGTCGAGTAAATGAGCTAATGTCAGCAGCCCAAGAGGCATCAGAGACCCTTTGCAATGGGAAGGGATGATTGGTCAGAAGACATTGCAATACATGCGATCCTCGCGTCATTCTAGAGCAGCAGTTCCCACAAAGGATGCTGCTATCTGGTCCATAGGCATGATATTCAATAACACTGAGTCATCCGAAAGTGATTCCCTTGAATCTATTCTCAATCATACAGAAGTAAATCCATGAGAACGCCTCAGGTAGCATCTGCCCTGTCTGTTCTATTCTGGGAAGATATTCATTCTCCCTTGATAACAGTGATAAATCCTCATGGCCACTGCTATATTGGATAACCTCAGCTAAAATATTGGCAGCATTCTTTTAATATTGTTATTGTATCTTGTAGCAAACGATGGCTTTCTGTTTTCAGCACAATATAAAAATTGCCTTAAAATCATTTGGCACAAGCATGAGTATATTCAATAACAATTACTATGTAAATCATGAGAGACCACAGCAGCAGCCTCCAAAGGGACATGGTTAGTCAGAATCATAATAGTCCATGCTAATCTAACCCTCAGTAATTGTATGGTGCTAGCTGGTTGTGGGTGAGTGTGAAGACTTTTCTCCATTTCAACCTTATTGTGGATGAAGACTTTGCAGCAGATATACTAGAGAGCATGGCTCAGTCCTTTTGGGCCAACCCTTTGCACACAAGCCAAAAGGGCATGAATGACTGTGTAGTTGTTTAATAAGGATCCTATTAAAGAAAACATTTATTCTAGGAGGAAAACACATAAAAGTGCCACCCTTGACATTGGGAAAGAGTGCCTCACATTTGGCACCTGTGAACTTGAATAGCATCTGCTTAGCCACTTATTTGTATGAGCTAATTTTGTTGTGAGAAAATGATTCTTTTTCCACAATGAACTCTTTAAAATTTTCAAAAATAAAATTCAGTACAGTCATTCTCATGTCTATTCGAACATGGTATTGGGGCACATTCTCTGGACAGTTTTATTACAGCTGGAAAATAGGATAGCAGGGTCAGGCTCATGAAGCATTGCAGATATTTGTCTTTCTTCTAATGGAGGAGAACTTATCAGGTATGATCAAAAAGGAAATGATGAAAACATTCCACATTTTTATCTGCTCTGAGATTTGAAAATAGAAATATCATTGTTTATACTTAAAATAACTTTTTTTGAAAAGTTACAAAATGGTTACAAAATCAATGCATTTTTATTTTTAAAAAATTAAGCCACAGAAAGTAGGAAAAGGCAAATGTAATATAATCCCATTAATATCAACACTGTTGGTATTACTGTGTGCAAAGATGAGATTGTTTCTTCTGGCCCATAATATTTTTAATGACCTGAAATGATATTCACATAAAATAATATTCAACTAAGGTTCTTCTTCAGAAGTGCATTGTGAACTGTAAACTGTTCTTATGTTGTGGCTATAGGAAGAAACTGAGTTTTTGGACCATTTTAATTAGAGTAATTTAACTTTTATATGAGTTCTGCCTATTAGGGCTTTAAATATGATTTCACTTCATTTAAAAGGTTCAAAACACTTTCCATAATCATGGTTTTCACAACTTCATGGTTTCCACAGTTCAACCAAACTCCCTGTTTTTAAACTGTGCTTGTCTTAATATTTTACTATTATGATAAAAACCTGAACAAATATCTCACCCATAAATCTTTAGTACTATGAATATATTAAGACAGAACTTCTTGGGAAAACTATGAACATATTAAAATGAATGTCCTTGGAATGAAAGATCAATTTTCTCTACTGTCAGTGGTACATGAGAGCATGTGTTTACTTCAGCTTTATCTTCATTCTGTATGTATTTCAGTTAAATGAGAAATGTTCCATTTATTTCAAATGTTCACATGTGAATAAGAACATTCAACAAAGAGCTTAATATTGTTCATTAATTAGTGCTCCTGCTTGAATGGGATCTGGAGGGCAAAATTACAATGATGTAGAAGTCATGTTCTCCTAATTAGCAGTCCTCCTCTGGTAGGTATGGCTGTTTATATTCCTTCTTCTAGAAGGGAAAATAAAAGTTCAAGGTGGCATTCCATCCTCTGATGTATATACCAAACATTAGAAAACAGAGACACTACATCAGCCATCAATAAGTTAGTGGGTTACACACTGGCTACAGATCTCTTCTCCAGCTAATGAGTGTTTATATAATGGAATCCTTCTGTCTTCATTAGTGGCCAGAATTAATCACCTTCTCCACAAACAATATTCTTTAGTGCTCATATCTCCTCCTTAATGTTGAAGGCATTCTTCTCTTGAATATAGCACTTTTGTGTATATTGTTTCTCTCTTATATGTAATATGTGAGCATCCCAGAGAAGGTAAGGGAAAAAAAATCTTGATTTAGGTCTCCATGTGTTTACCTATTGTTCATTTCTCATCTATAACTTACTGGACATTTTATATATATAAATCTATATATCATATATGTATTCATATGTCATATATACACATACATATATGACAGTACTATAACATGCAGAGTTATAGTCCTGACACCAAGTGAGAGGCACAGTTCCTATCATTGTGACCTTCCAAGACTGTAATGGAGACAAGTATTTGCTCACTATGTAAATATTTGAAGAATGTCTGTTGAGTTAGGTGCCACAGAAGAAATGGACAATGAGAAGCTGTCAGAGGGCAAACATGGTGATGATACTAGAGACTATGGTATAGAAAAGCCAGAGAGAATGGGGGATGTGTGTGGAGGCTGTTAAACCAAAATGAGTAAGTACAGTGAGAATGAAATCAGAAAAGCATTCAATTGTGTTGCTGTGATTCTAATCTGAGCAGTCAAATAGATGAGGGCACTGAAACAGAATTATTGATGACACACAGTCACCTGATTCGCTTTTCAAGAGTTTATAGATTTAACTATTAATTACTTTTATGTATCAATTGTTTTAAAATACACAGCACATTAATTATTCTTCAAAGTCAATGAGGAGAATGGCTCTGTTTGTATAGAATTACAGAACTCATCCTGAGAAGTTTTCTCTGGACTCAGAGGTCTTCTGCACCTGCCTAGAAAAAGGTAGGAGTGACGTTTGATGGGATTTCCTGTTTTGCTGAGATTCTCCAAAACCATTCTTAAGCAATGAGACTCATTGATTGGGTAGGATATTAGAAGTCCAGAATCCTTTTCAGGCTTAATTATTACTCATGAGAGTCAGAACAACAGAACTGTAAGTTGTGCTAGAATGCGTTGCTATCTCCCCAACTTCTTCCTACACGTTAATGCAGTGACTACCATGACCAAGATACAATAGCATTTCATAGCACACACTTTACCATATTGTTTTCTTGTAAAAATTGCCTCCCTCTGCGTTCTATATAGCCCTGTGAACGTCGCAGCACCATCCTGTGGTATGTGTTCTGTCTTTGCTTTAGCCATACACTTTTTCTTGAATGAAACTGTCAGAGGAAATGGTGGCAATTTGAGATAACACAATTTTAATATTTGAGTCAGATCTGCATTTTTCTGTGTTATACTTTATGCTATCATTATGTGTTTTTATCCTTCACAAAGCAAAACATGTTTTTATTAAAAACATATACATAATATACCTTTACCCCGAGTCCTTCTGCATATTTATTTTATTGCAAGATCTGTGTTCTTAGTGGAACACAGGGGAGGGAATTGCTATATTGGGATATTAGCTTTAATGAGGTTCATTAAATGACTGTGAGTAGAGAATCAGGAGAGAGAAAATTTGGCAGATGGTCTTACTAAAGACCAATGATGCTGTCCAGCAGCTCAACAGAGAAAGTTTTGTGAGTTAATTTTGTTGTGAACAACACATTCTTCTGGCTGGACAAGCTTATTTTGCCTTCATCAACAATGTATATAAAATAGTGAGTTTATATATCAGTGCAAAATGACATATTTTACAGAGGAAACTCTACCAGGTTATCACCACAGATAAATTTTAATTCCAGCAGGTAGCAGAAATGGTTGGATTAATATTTACTTTTTGTCTATTGATTATAGGCACACAGACATGGTACTTTATACAAAAAGAACCCCTAAGCCTCAGCCCTTCATGGAGGATGTTTTATTTCAAGCATATTTATGCACAGCAAGTCATTAAAAATAATTTCAAGTATGAAGAGCAGAAAACAATCGATATATCAGTGGCCCAAGTATTATTGACATTTGTTTTTCTGTCTCAGTAACTTTAAAGTACAAATCTATAATGTAGGAAGCACTTCCATTTTCATATTCTTGTTTGATCACTATTACCATTCAGGGTTAGTTGCAAACTAAATGTTAGGAAACCAGTAAGGTGAATCTCAGAGGAGTTCAGCGTTACTTCTCTTGTGCAGGAATTCACTTGTCCAGGTTTAAAGAGAGTCTTTGGAATCCCAGAGACCTTCTGCCTGCTGATAAATCAAGTCATTAGAAAAAGACATCTGTTATAATTTGAACTGGAAATATTCCCCACAGGCTCATGTCTTGAATGCTTGGTTTCCAGATTGTGATGTTATTTTGAAAGCTGTGGAGCCTTTAGGAGATGGGATCTGGCTAGTGAGAGTAGATCACTAGAAGGGGACCTGTTAAGTTTTCCCTGTCTCTGCTTGTTGGTTGCACCACGTGGACAGCTGCCTCTGTGACAGCTCCTTCCACAAGGGGCAGAGCTACTCCATCTTCATACCTTCCTCCCACGAAGGACAGAAAAATCCCTCCGAAACTGTGAACCTTGTTCCCTTGAGTTTCTCATATTCTCATACATTTTTGTCAAAGGGACTAGAAAATTAACTAATAGGACATCTGAGCCATCAACCTGTAGAACATACAGGATCTAGATGACACTCATGCAAACTAGTAAAATGAGTCAATATGAGAATTTAAAATTTCTCAAAGTTGCCCATTAAAGTATCTTTGAGTAAACATCATGCTGCCAACCTGGTTCAATAGCACTTTGAGCAGTATTTCTCCACTGTAGATTGTGGTTGTTGATGTTGATATGTCTGAAAGGAATATTAAATAGTAAAATGTACCAAGTTCCTTCCTATTAGTCCAACCTTCATAGGGAATTGATAGAGAAATAGAAAGATCATGGACCTTTCAGCCACTCAGAATTAAATGTAAACTATGGTGTTATCTATCAATCCTTGCTGTAGAACCATGGACAAGTTATTGGACATTGACCTTTGGCTCCAGATGTTTTGTGCTCATCTGAGATGCACGTATTTCAGTATTTAAAGTGGGATAAGGAGTGTTTATCCAGTTCTTCTGCTATGCTAAACTAAAATATAGAAATAGACAATAAGAGGTTTAAGAAGTTAAGGGATTCCCAATGTAGCCAAAGTTGCAGAAGGCTGTCTAAGAGCTTGGATTCCAAAAGAAAGTGGGAGCCAGCAAAACTATCACGTCTTCACTCTACTCTTCTTGGTCCTCTGACTCAATTTTCTCTTTCATCTTTGAACTACCTAGAAAGTATTGGGGTGACGGGTTCTGAAGCAAAAAGCTTTCTCAGCTAAACAGGGCAATTGTCCTTGGACCTGTAAGGGAAAATATAGGTCAATTTATTTTTCTACCCATCAGAAATGTCAGAAGGGCTTTGCCTTTTGTTATCTCTGTGCCTTGGGAAAGCCTTCTAACCCTTTCATATAGAATTAAGGTTTCTGAGAAGAATGCCATTTTCCAGAAATCTTGACCCCATATTTCACATCAGGGCTAGACTGACTAAACCAGCCACCTATCTAGGGGGCTCACACACAAAACGCAACCTGAAAGCCGAGCACAGTGGTGTACACCTTTAATCCCAGCACTCTGATGGCAGATGTAGGAGGGTTGCCATGAGTTTGAGGCCAGCCTGAGACTACAGAGTAAATTGCAGGTCAGCCTGGGCTAGCGACCCCACATAGCAAAAAACAAAATGAAATGACAACAACAACAAAAACAAAACAAATATTCAATCTGAGTCTACAGGTGGGCTTTTCAGGACCCTTGGGCAAGAGCTCTGTCTTTATTTTCTTAAATTCGATTTATAATCTAATAAAATCATTCTAAATCTTATCTTCTGGTCTGTGGATTTTATTCATAAAATTCATAATACAAGAATCTAGAGATGCCCTGCAAACATAGTCATGTTGGCATATTGTATTGGTGCATTGGCAAGGCAGCCTGGTTTCTGTACCACTACTTAATAAACCAGCATCCTGTGAGACAGACTTGCCCACAGCAGCATACCTTTAAGAGCTATGCTCATCTAGGTAATTGTCTAGATCTTCATCTCCTGGAACATCTCTCAGGCTTGCTTCTTCTGTCTTCTCTGGCTACCGTCTACATCTCATCTCATGAAACAGAGGACATAGTCTAAACCCTGCAAAGAACAGACACTATCCTTCTGGCACTGAAAGTTCCCCAGTTACATAAGAAGAGGTGGAGGAAAAATGTTCAATGTGCATTGTGAAAAAGCAAACAAGGTATCAAAACTGCAGAAGTTTACACAAGTGTGTCAGACATATGTGTGACCAGGTATGTATACATAAGGATTCACCTGTTGAAAACCTGTAAATCATTATCAAGTCCCTATCCTACTTCTCTGGCCAAGGCAATTGCAAAGGATCTTTTCAAGCTCACAATGCAGTGTTAAACATTTATCTTTAGTGTTGTTTCTATTTCCAAGCATCTGCTGTCCCCCAAGTCCTCTTACACATGTTTCCTTTAAAATGTTCCTTGTTTATCGTCTTCTCTTTGAAGACAGGAGCCTAGTTGTCCATGGTCTGAACCCCTTATGCTCTGGTTCAGGGCCCATAGGGTGAATAAACCTGACCAGTCTGGATTGCCCATAGCCTTGTTTTCACACACACTCTCTCTCTTTGTGTGATGGGACTTGCATCCTCACCGTGTGTTGTGGTCAGCTTTCTAGTTGCTGCGCAAAAAGAACCCGAGCAAAAGCGGCTTGTGGAGGAATGGGTTTATTAGGCTTACAGACTCGAGAGGAGACTCCATCCTGGCAGGGAAAATGATGGCACGAGCAGAGGGCTGGACATCACCTCTGAAGGTGTACCAAACACTGGCAAGGGGAAGCTGGCTTATAACCCAAAAAGCCTACCCCCAACAACACAGCTTCATCAAGGTTGTAAAACCCAAACTGCCATCAGCTGAGGATCAATCTATCAGAACACATTCATTTTTTGTGGTGGACACCTGGATCAAACTATGACACTGTGCTTATCATTTCTGTTTCTGCTCTCTATACCTTTGGCTCTCCCTTCTCTTCCATTTCTATTTTCTGACCCTACTGAGGACCCAGCTCCAACATCCACACCTTCATTACCTTTGGCCCTATATTCTCTACACTAGATGATTCCTTTCCCTGATGTTGTATCATTCTGCCTTATCAGAGCATTCAGTCATTTTCAGTTGCTTTGTGATTCCTGCCTCCATCTTCACAAAATGCCTTATGGAAAAAGATGGATTGATTTAGCAAACACATTTCATTTGTTATTCCCTGAACACAATATATGACCAAAACATAGTAGACACTCAGTGAGTGTGGACAATCTGCCCCAACCAATTTCTATATGGGCCTAATCTCTAGTAAAAGCTTCTATTTTTTTTAAAGCTTCTATTTTTAATTCCCCTTACTTTATATATCTGCCTAAAAATTTTACTGGATATTTCTTATTAAAATATAGCAGATTATTTTGGCAAAGTATGTGCATATGTGCATAAAACATATGTATGTATATAGTTAAAACATGTATCTATCTATATGTACATTTTGCATATATATGCTTATTAGTTTTGCTGGTTGTTGTTGTTACATATTTTATGGTTTTTTTGTAAATGTTTAACATTATTCCACTGATTCACCTATTCTCTGCTTCTCTCTCCTGCCTCTCTGGATTGACCACTGATTTCTACCTCCTGATTTCCTAGCTTCTGTAATTGGCCATGCACTCTCTGACGTTCTGTGTCAGCAGTAGGATCTCTAAGAAGTAGTAGCTCCCAAGCCCAGCCCGGCCTGATGCCCTTCTAGTCAGGTTTAGTTTTCAGGCTTAAGCTTTAAGTTTGACTTTCCTGATGCCACAGCCTAAGGAACTATAAAACTCCAGAGAAATGCCAAACCTCTCCAGTGGTTAGATGTCATTCTCGGTCAGTGCCTGAGTCCTAAGCTTAGGGACTGGAGTCTGTGTCTGTTTTGTTTGCCTCCAATGTCCCTGTGGCTACCATAGCCCCGGACACAGATGACGTGCTTATGAGCTATTGGTGAACAAATGGGATGCCATCTGGGATCTGCCTCAGAGCCATGAAGCTTTCCCTCTTCCAGTTGCTCCAAAGAGCAGGTTTCTATTAAAATTCTCTACCTAATTTATCTATGGGCTTCAGTTTACTTGTGCTTACTTTTTTAGGTTGTAGAGATTCCCAGTATATAAAATTTGATTAATCATCATTCTTGTTTTATTTCAAAATGATTAATTGAAGAAATTCTGGCAAGCTTTGTTTCTATAATAACATAGTACTTTTAGGATGGGTGGCAAGTTTGCTCTGAACATTTTCCAAATTTGGACCTATTTAAATATTTACTTGGAGGTGTCATTTGTTTTTACAAAATTTATTTAGAAATTAATTCTCAGTGCAAATTATGGCTGTGTAATCCATTTGAACAAAAGCAAGTGTGTTGCCAGGTTACCATTTAAAATACCGCTCATAAAATAGTGCTTGGAAATATCATTTTAATCCGGTGTTTACTGTACCTGGAAACTGCCTTGTTGTATACTTCAAGAGTATTTAGATAGAATGTGCTTACTAATGGCCAAAGGACCACCACTGCTGGGTAAATAGGATTAAAGGCAAGACCAAGATATTTCACTACTCATAACAAGGATTTAAATGCATGAGAGTCAACTTGGCAAACTGGGTGAAGTTCCTTTTATGTAGACGAGTGTTTTTCTTGCCTGGAATATTTTCTTTATTGGACTCATATCAGGGCTTCATAACACTGCAGGAAACGCTGTCACATTTGGTTCTGCTTCTTATAACTTTCAGAAAAGAAGAGCAGCAGCCAGCGAGGAAATCAGCACGAACCCACCGGCTGGGTGTGCAGGTGGAGGGCCAGCCGCTCCCAGGCTGCAGCTGGAGCTCCCTGGCAAGCAGCTCTGGCTCCTCAGCTGCGTGCACAGCCCCAAAATAGACACCTTCCCTTTGCTTCCTTCCTAACTCACCTCGAGCAGAATGAGACTTCCCCCTGACACAAAGCACAGCTTGTTTTTATGCTCACAAAAACACCTGATCATTTCAGAATGCCAAGGACTATATTAAACAGAGACAGTCTGTTTTCTTCCCCAATGGATCCAGCAAACAGGGTCCTTGTGCTTCCTTGGTGTTGGAAGACTTTTTGTCTTTGTATAAAACACTAGAACTAAGTCTTTCTGCCTACATGAAATCTTGTACCCGTTGACCAAGCTCTTCTTATGCTTGCTGCTTTCTCCAGCCTCTGGTGACCACTGTTCCACTCCTTTTCTTCTGCACCTTTGCCCCAAGATCCTGCCATATAGCAAATAAAGCAAGGTGTTAACCTCCTAGGCACCCATCCCTGCAGTATGTCCCCTCCCCCCTACACTGCCCTGTGTTTAAGATAGCTGCACCATTTTAACGTGTGTCCCATAAAGCCTGCCCCACCCTCTGCATTTTGTCTCCTGTGTGCAGGGACAATTTTTGATCTCAGTGTCTTTAGATGGAAGGAGTCCAGTGAGAGGGTCCTTCTGTCCATCACTGGGTCATAATGTAAACAAGAAATCAGCTTTTATAACACTGCCGAGGACTGGCTTTGTGGAGCAGTTAACCTTATAGTTGTGTGTCCCTTAACCCTTGTGACCTTCACATACTCATGAAAACAGCCACCATGCAAGAAAGGCAGCTGTCCACAGAGAGGCTGACATGCAGCCTGAATGGGGAGGGTGAAGCGAAAGCAGGCAGGCAAGGCCCTCATTAGCCTGACCTTGTCCTTTAGAAATGGTAGGGGTGAGGTCCAGAGCAGAGAAGGTCTGCTTCCCTCTGCCTCCCAAATGCAGAAAACACACACACACACATTGGTCACTTTTGACTTGCTGTACCAAAGGGGCAGCTCTTCTCTTCCCTTCTATGACACAAATACTGTCTTTAGTGTCCAGAGGTCTATTTGGCATCAGACCTTCGGGCAAAATTTATGTCTTTCATTGGACATGTTTATAACTCTTTGCTTTAGTCAAACAACACATTCACAAAATGTATTAAGATACAATTTTTAAAATAGTATAGATTTGGTAAGGATTCAGTTCACCGCCTCATGATAGCGAGGGAAACCAGGTAATTCAAGCTGAAAAAGAAAATTCACTAAGATAAGGACTTTTCAGATAGGGCCACAGGGAAACATTGGTCTGTGTGTAGGCTGTCAAGTTCTTGAAGAAGTGCTTATTTTCTTGGGAAGCACAAGCTTGGAAGAAGTGTTCAAATATTTGAAATAACCTTACCTCTCCCCAGACAGCCTTGGACAATCAAGTTTCAGACAGGAAACAGGCAACTCCAATTGGAGGAAAGTCAGCTTCAACATCTTTTAGTTAAGGTTTCTCTCAGGAAGGAGAAACAGCCTTCTTTCTCTTCTTAGCCATATTATTTCCCTGAAAGCACTTTGGGCACCAGAATTAGTGCTCCTTTAGCACCTGTACTGGAGAAACTCTCTCATCCAATTCTTAAAAACCATCTATAAAAGTTTCAGAGACCTGTGAGATGGAGAAAATTGGAGATTAAAATCTAAAAGGCTCTGTGGAGGAGAGAGTGGAAATTACAACTGCCTTCTGTGTGCACAGCTGCCTTGTTACTAATGGTTCCTCCCAGGAACATCTGCCCAGGGCCTCACCACACACCCAGGGAGCAGGCGGCAGGCTCCGTGACGCCTACTGTGATGTGGGATTATGCTTGTCTGAGTTCTCTCCTGGAACTGTGGCTGGTTACAAACAGAATTGTTGGTGTTCCAGAAACAAAGTGGACTTCACTCTGGGAAGTTGTAATAAGGGGATTAAGAAACTGTAGAGACCCACGAACGTTTTCCATGCTATGTAGAACAGACCCAGCTTTAATCAAAGTTAATCAACCCATCTGAGGCAGATCAGAGAATAGATCCAGACTGGGATGGATGCTAATGCCGTGGGGGCACCAAGGGCCTTACTGGTAATCAGCAGAAAAGCATCTTCCTCCAATGCCAGAGATGCTTGACTGTGTGAGACCATATGTCTGCTGCAATCTGTGATCCTATGGATGGAGAACTCTCTCGACCCCAAGGCACTGTGTTGAACATGGAGCAAAGCTGAAAGGCATTTTCTGTGTTTCAGATAATCAAAATGTTTTCAGTGGCAAAATCGTTGGCAAATGCAGGTGGTGCTTTCTACACTGTTTGATCAACAATAAAGGGAGAGGTTTTTTAAAAAAATAATTTATGAGAGAGAGATAGAGAGAGAGAAAGAGAGAGAGAGGTGGAGAGACAGATAGACAGACAGAGAGTATGGGCACACCAGGGCCTCTTGTCTCTGCTAATGAACTCCAGATGAATACGTCACTTTTTGTATCTGTCTTTACCTGGGTACTGGGGAATTGAACCTGGGCCCCACAGCTTTTCAAGCAAGTGCCTTTAACCACTGAGCAACAGCTCCAGGAAGTTTTTGAAATTAAAAAGATGTAGATGTATGGTGAGTGAGTTTTAAGACTGATTTACTGTTGAGGTCTTTTTTGTTGTTGTTGTTGAGGTATTACGAGCCATGGTGGAGAGAATATCCAAAGATATTGTCCCCCTCAAAAACAACACACAAAGGAAAAAAACTGGTTACTTCTTCTACAATTCATAACTTCCTACCCCATGATTTTGTTCAATAATCCCACTGAAGAGGGCCCCCAGAAGGGTGGGGACGGGGGGATTAGGGGTGCCACCATAGACTTGCACATACAATGTATCTAATTATTAACAATAAATAAGTTTATAAAATAAAAATTAGAGGACACTCATTAAGGGTTTAATTTTCTTTCAAAACACAAAAGAATACTGATAAATGCAAATATTTAGCCTTCTTTTCCAAGTTGACAGTTGGGGAGTTTCTGTACTACCTCTTATCAATACATTTTTCATTTTTCAAGTGATGTGAAACTTTTTTTAAAGAAATACCTTTAGAAATAGCAGCATGCTCTAGTGAACATTCAAGGGTAGGTGGCTGCAGGTATGTAACATACATTTATTATTCCTAAATAGCCAAAAGTTGTAAACCTATGCATAATGGATAGTGTATATAGTAGAGGACCAAAGAATTTCATTTGGGGGTGAAAGAATTCATGTAACATTCATACTAACAATATTAGTTGAGGGACGAGGGATGAATTTATAAAAAGGTTCTAAAACCAGTGATCTAATATAAGATTTTTGAAATGCTTACCAAAATGGAAAAAAAAACAGAATAAAAAGTCATCTGACAGGCAAATATTTATTTTGATATTTATCCCGTGGCACATTCTTTATAAAAACAGTGATGGACTTCAAAGAGGGTCTTGTGGCATGCACTGACAGGAATGAAGGGTTAGTTAATCTACACAACCTTCTGAGGACAATTGAAGAAGGATGGAAACGACTAAGATGAAATATCAAAGGTAAGGAGAAGCCAATAAAACATGGAAAGATTACAGGATTCAATCTTGAAGAAGACAAGCATGAATGAAAATTCTGCTTCCCTTAGGGTCACGTTTTTCTAGAAGCATTTGTCTATTCCAGGCTAGGTGACCAAATAGACAGGAAACTGAAAACGATACTTACCCGTACTGATACAGAGACAGGAGGACCATGGCTAGGAATGAGAGATGTTTGCAGTGCTGTTGAAAAACAAACAAACAAACAAAAAAACCCACAATGTTTTAGATTGAAGTACCACAAATCTTTAGCAGTAAGCATTACAGAAAGAAAACGAAAATCAGAAATAGAAAATATATCAATCTAAATGTTTTAAGCCTATATTTAAAATTTTAAATCATTAAAACAGAGTAAAACATGACTATATTGCTATTGTGGATAGCTGCCTGTGTCCTGAGCCATCAGCAGGAGAATAGTGTCAGGTTAGAGCTAAAGTTGTCTCTACAATGTTCCATGTACCACTGAGTCACCACTCAGTCCAAATAATTAGACACACAAGAGGAAGAGAACTGTGGGTGGAAGAGAGGATCAGAATATAGAAGCAAGCATGTAAAAAGAAAAGCCTTTAACATAACATGTGCTGTAGTAAAGACGGATACTCATGTGAAGTTCAATGACATGGAAACTAAAGTATAATGAACTATATAGCAATTAAGAAGTAACCACACATTCCCCTCGTCGTGTAACTTTCATGTTTTGATTTTTTTATTGTCTGTAATGAGTTACATTATTTAATGGGCAAACAATGAGTTATTATTACCAATTCCCCAATGCCCCCCTCCCCATCCCCAATCAGCTGGATGGCCTCCTCCGTGGCCCTCTGGATCATTCCTTGTGGCAGGGGACCATGGATAGCCCATTATTCAGCCTGGTTCTCCTTGCCCTAGTATGTTGTTACTGAGGGGTGCCATGCCTCTTGATAGTCTCCTCCACCGTGGCTCTCACAATCTTTCCACCCCCTCTTCCTCTCAGTTCCCTGAGTTGTGGTAGGTAAGTATTAAGGCTGCTTTATTGTTGAGAACTTAGGGGACTTTGTGTTGAAAATCATTGGTGTCTGTCTCACTGGCTTATCCTGTGTTGACAGATTGGCTGTCACTATGGGTCACTTGTTCATCTCATCATTCTCTGTGGGGTTCCATATGGATCCTCCACGATATGTCTGGGGTGGCTCATCTCTTGTCAGGATGTCAGTTACTGGCCTGCATTTCATTGGTAGGGTTGGATGAGCCACAGCTCTTTCCCTGCATTCTGAAAGATACTAACAGAATCTCCATCAGAGAGTGAGATCAGTATAGGTTAACTGAGATACAAATTTCTGAATTAGCTATATTCTATTTTTAGTAGCCTCTCCTTCAATCGCTTGTTTAGTGCATCTCTCCTTGGGGGCCCAGGAGTCCGGCTCCCAGTGCTTATTGCCCTAAGTCCTCAGTTCCAGTTAAGGGCTCCCCCTCACTAAGTGGAATATTTGGCCAGATTTAAAAGCTGTTGATTGCCTCCCCCAGGCTTTGGCTCCTCCATTACACAAGTGCTCCTTTCTTGGTTTGCTGTTCTCTTCCAGTAGGAAGTGTGGTCAGCCTACTCATGGCAGCAGACTGTGTTTCATGCCAGTGGTCTCTGTTTGACCAGCTTCCCCTGGCAGCTTATGCAGTGCCTTCCAGCACTACATTAACTACCATCTGGAGGATGGTTACCATTCGGACCTTGAAGGGTCTCTTTATGCTGACTGATGGCATTCTGTGGTTTCTGCAGCAACAGTTTTTACCTTAGGCCTGGGGTGGGCATTGGAGAGCTTTGACAGAATCCTGTCTTGTTTTTGGAACCTCATGGGTCACTTTGGTCAATAGCTCAGTGAGGGAAGAAACCGGTGGCTGGGACCAGGGGTTGTCAGACTGATCAATTATTCACAGGCTTAGACTCTGGTCTCCCCTACTATTTATGGCCCCTCTTGCCAGATGACACCCACTACTCGCTCAATAGGTTACAGTATGCTTGTGAGGATTTTATGATTTTGAACCCATTTTGGTTTAGCCTCATGATTAAGCCATTCCCCTCCCCCTATTCCTTACCCTTCACTCATAACCTCTCAAGGAAGTAACCACACATTAAACACAATTGAAGACTCAATGAATAATCAAGTCAACTGAAAGATTCAAAGAAATACCCAAGCTGAACAGAAAAAGTAAAACAAATATAAAATTTTAAAACAAAGAATGAGAAGGTCTAGCAAGCATGAAGTGAAAATAGAAAGACCAGCTGGCATGTTAGGAATGATAATAGCTAAGGATTTTCTGAAATTGAAGAAAAGCGTAAGACCTTGCATCCCAAAGATGATTTTAAAAAGAAGTCACATTTAGATAAAAGTGCTAAAATCCAACAGGAAATAAAAGGAATATTTTAAAACAGAAAGAAAGAGAAAACATTAGGACAAGAAATGACTGGGCTTCCAGGCTTTTAATGCCAGCATCTGGAATGCTGTGATAGGAGGATCATTCTAAATTTGAAGCCATCATGGGCTACACATGTTCCAGATCAGTCTGAGTTAGAGTAAGACCCTAGTTCATAACCCCCTAACCTATGGACACACCCAGTATCATCACAGAGGAACGACCCCAGTGGGTAGGGGAAAGAGAGGAGGGAAACGGTTCACAAGAGTTGCTCATACAATGTATATACTTACTCATAATAAAGATATTAATTTTAAAAAGACAAACAAAAAAAAGATATAACTCGATTGACAACCATCTTCAAAACAGAAAACTTGGAAGCTACATGAAATTTATCATTGTTAAAGAAAAGCAAGTAACTGCTCATTTAGAAATTCTATACCCAGTAAAAATGTTTCAGAAATGAAGGTTTCCAGCAAGTATTTTCTTAATTTTATTTTTCTTGACACATATTAATGGGCCACAATATAATAATTTGACACCTCTGTACACAGTACAATGATCAAAGAAGGTGATTAGCATAATCATCACCTCAAACATTTATCATTTCTTAGTGTTGAGAACATTAAAAATCTTTTTTTCTCAAGCTACCTGGAAATATGCAATAAATAATTACTACTAAATAAACCAAATTGAGAGGATGCATACTAATTGATCTGAACTCAAATAAACACGATGGGAAGTTTTCCAGGCAGAAGCAAAAGAGATCCAAGATGGAAGGTTACACAATCAAGAGAAATTACACACCAAACTAACAATAACAATATATAGAAAAACATAAATGCTAATTTTAACATGCAATATTAATAATGTCTTTTGGAGTTTAAAATATAGAGGGAACTTAGATGCTCAAAAGGTAAATGATGTATAAATGTTTGAAGGTCTTCAAATTGTCAAAGACAAAATCAGCAACCTACATGGCAGCATGGATGATTCTAGACTGCATGTGAATCACCAGGATTAATAATAAAATAATAGGATAATCAAATAGAGGCAGAAATAAATTTCTCTGAAAAAGTAGGAAATAATTCTAAAAGAAAATGGGGGAAAAATCATTCACAAAACAATCAGGACAAATGAAAAGCACAGTTTCTTTCAGCCAAATTGGAAGCTATTATAATAATGATAATGGGATAAACACTATTGGATAAGAAATTCTAATTAATTCAATATGCATAGGGAGTAAATAATGTAAGTTGGTTTAGAGAATTATATGTTGTTTTCAATACATAACAACATTATATACACTCAAAATCCAAAGATTCTGTAGAAAAATTGTGTGAGCTTCTTGGCCAGCTTGCTGAACAGAAGAACAGTTTTTAAATCAGCTGGATTTGTTTTGCATATTAGTGAAAATCATTTAAACATAAAATTGAATTCAAATAATATAAAATATAATTAAAAATAACCATTGGCTGTAACTAATTATAAAAAGCTGCAGGACCTCTGTGCAGAAAATACAAAGTTCTGTAAGCCAGTAACAGTGCAATTATACAATACTAGACAGCACATAAAGAAATGAACAAGAAATTTAAAGACTCCAAAATGATATCAAAATAGCTAACAAAAATATAAAAAAGGTGTTCTTATTCACTAATAATTAATTGCATTCAAATATATAACAGTGCTTTAGCACTATATAAAATAGAATAGCTAAAATTAGTTCAAGTATATATTGTCACAATCATCTTGAAAACTTATTTACCAATGTCTACTCAAGTTAACCATACAGTCAGCCCACAAAATAGCAATTTATGATGCACCCACCAAAAACGTGTGTATGTAGACACTGAAAAGATGTGCATAAAAAGGTTCATCAATGAACTCTACTTCCAAAGAACTTGGTTACTCAACAGAACTAAATTGTAAGATCATATTGCTGATGACAGCACAGTCTTTTCACAGGACATTGAGAGATCATTGTAGAACTGAGATAGACGTCTTCACAGTGCTAGAAAGTGCTATGCTGGTGGCCAGAGGATAATAGTCACCAACAGTGTGAACAAACAATATATACTACAATTTACACAATTAACCAGCCAGGCAAGATGTACCGACAGGTGCAGTAGTGGCACACAGGTTATGGAGTAACAACTGCTCTCTAATAGGATATGAGGCCTATTCAGTGGAAGGGAAGTCATGCCTTGTACTGAGAACCAGATCAGAAGCCTATGGCTTGGAA
This sequence comes from Zapus hudsonius, assembly GCA_004024765.1. NCBI lineage: Eukaryota > Metazoa > Chordata > Mammalia > Rodentia > Dipodidae > Zapus > Zapus hudsonius. The sequence continues at coordinate 39,231 of PVHP010007908.1, forward strand.
GGTCATAGACTCTAGGAGAAGATTCCACTGTTTTTTTAGCTACAAGCAGAGTCTTCTAAATGTAAATTTTTATCTCCTTTGGTCCATTCTGCTCTTACTTTTCTCTAGAGAATCTGCTTTTTACAAATGGCAGAATGTATGTCACGTATGTCAGAATATCAGGAATGCATGTGTCATCTCTATCACATCTGCCAGGACCAGGAAACCTTGTAGAGGAACTGACTTATTAAATATGAGAACCTCACTCACTGCTAGCCTCAGAACCTCCTCCAGAAAGAGGGTGGTAGACACTGATGAGACTCAAATCTTGTCAAGGCAGAAAATTAGAGCATGCCAAGAGCTCAACACTAAAGGGAATTTCTAAAATGCACTCCAAGGTTCCGGGGACATTTTGCAAGAAGAATCTGAAAGAATATGAGCCACAGAGTGGGAAGGTGTACTCTGAGGCACCCTGGCCCATGAATGACTCATGCATTCATGACTTCAAAGTGATTTCTGATAACTCCCAGCCCAGGAGGACCCTTTGTGGATTGGGAGTAGGGGAGAGCGAACCTAAGAGTATAAACTGATGGGAATACATGGCAATACATTCAAATATTCTCATTAAAATAAATTTCAATAATTAAAAGAAAAGTCTTTCACATCATATTTTTTTTTCTTTTTCCACAATGTGTAGCATGTGTGGCAAGGTTTTGTGGGGGTGACATGCATGTACCATATCTGAATACATGTGTAAAGATGCACGCATGCATGCAGAGGACAGAGGAGACCCACATGTGTCCTCCACTGTTACTCCCCCATGTTTTACTTGAAGGGAAGTCCCTCATTGAACTTGGGTGCTATGGTTTTTAGTCATATTGATTGACCAGTGACCCCCAGTGATTCTCCAGTCTCTGTTTTCCACAGAACTGGAGTTACTGGTGTGTGAACACACCCAGCTGTTTAAGTAGGTACAGGGGAATCAAATTTACAGTGAATCAGACCCTGATGCAAAATGTTCTCACCCATTGAGCCATCTTCCCAGCAACCACATGGTTATTTTTTATAGCAAATGAGGGCAGGACATATCAAGGTTATAGCTAAGGGTTAATACTTTTTATCACATGTGTATGTGTGTATGATCTACATGTGTATGTATGTTTGTACATGTATGTGTAGGCACGCATGCACATGGGTACATGAACATGTGGAGGCAAAAGGGCAACTTTGAATGTCTTCAACCATTCTCTACCTTATTTTTTGAGACAAGAACTCCCACTGAGCATGAAGCTCACAGATTTGGCTAGACTAGGAAGCCAGCAAGTTCAAGTGATCTTCCTGTTTTCACCTTTCCAGGGCTACAATTGTAAGCACATGACACCATGTCTGGATGTTTTAAATGGGTTCTGGGGATCTAAACTCAGGTCCTTGTGTGACAAGCCTTTTGTCCACTGACTCATCTCTTCATTCTCTAAGTTCTATGTGTTTATTTAAAAAAAAACTAGCTTGTTTCCAAATCCCAGGCTTAACTTGTATTTGTTGTTTGAACTATTGCAGATTCGTATTCTAAACTTCAAATTTCCCATGTGAGAACTGAGGCAGATGTGAAAACTAAAACATGAGATTATTTTTCTTACTCATAAGTTTAAGGCATTAAAACATGAGATTATTGTATCTATTAAGGAATATATAATGTGTTTATCACAGACTTAGTTGTAGTGTAAAAGTATATGAACTACCAACATTTTTGTTTAATAGTAATAGTAGTCTAAGAGGAAGAATGTGACTTTTACATTTTAAGATGAATGTGATTCAAATCACTTTTGGTTTTTGAGTAAAAACAATATGGGAGTTTTAGCAGGTCAGCTCAGAATTATAAAATAATTGAAATAATGTTTTAAATAATTGAAACCCACTTTTCCAGTAAAATAGAAGAGTAATTATACTAGAAAACATCACACTAAAAAAGCTTTAAATTTTGCTACTTTAGGGGCCAAATTATAACCAAGCAGTACCTTATAAACTTAGCCTATCACTCAACTTCAGAAATTCAAGCAATTTTTAAAATTTTGCAAGTGAACGTCATGTTAACTAGTTTTTGAAATTTTTGAAATCTGAAGGAATATTGAATGTTACCCATGCACCACTGCAAGCTCCCTTTCCAGCTTTCTTGAGTTAATGAGGATGGAATCCTGAAATGCATTTCATAAGATGCCAAAATGTTGGCACATTTTTGGTGTGTGCACATATAGTGTTTGGTGTGTGTTTGTGTGTGCATGTTTATGCACTGTATGCACTTGTATATGCAGACATATGTGGCTTATGTGAGCACATGCTGAAGAGGACATCAGCTAGAGCCTCTGACTCTCTTCCATCTTGTTTCCCTCAGACAAAAACCCCTCACTAAACCTGCATTTTTGTATCCTTCATTTAGCTGGCTGAGCCCCAATGATCTTATTTCTGCCTCCACTGCCTCGCTGAGTTTACAGACATGAGGTCAAGTTCAGCTTTCTTTGTAGGTGTGGCTGCTGAACTTTCATGCTCATGCCTATGCAGCAAGCTCTGTTACCGAAGGAACCATCGCCCTTGCTCCAGTTGAATTTTATTTATTTTTTTAAAAAGTTGGCCACTTGAGCCGGGTGTGGTGGCGCACGCCTTTAATCCCAGCACTCGGGAGGCAGAGGTAGGAGGATCGCTGTGAGTTCGAGGTCAGCCTGCGACTACATAGTGAATTCCAGGTCAGCCTGGACTAGAGCGAGACCCTACCTCAAAAAACAAACAAAAAAAAAAGTTGGCCACTTGGTCTCCCTTCTATATTTTCCAGGCATAAACCACCATTCTACTTTCTCATTCATGTCAAGTTTTTATTTCTTATAGCATTTCTGTTAGACTGATAATCTTGCATTGAATTTATTCCCCTGTGTCCCCCCCTTTTTTAACAGAGTCTAATTTGTCCTACTTTTGTTGATTTGAACATCTGCCCCTCACAGACTGTTGGATCCATTTAAAGTAGGATAATCTACCAGGTGCAAACAAATATGTGTTCCCACATCACCCTGCAAAAGAGAAGCTTCCCTAAATGATTTTTCAGCACTATGGCTACCAAGCTACCCTTTCTTGATAGCAAGCTTTTGAAAAGACTCTTTCCTATCATGAAGTCACTTGTCTACTCAGTCTGAAACTGAGTATTCTGGTTTAGGAGATGTAAAGAAATGAAATCTAGAAAAAATAAATAAAAGAAATCTCAGCAAGATGTTACAAGGCACAGAGTCAAATTCAACTTATATATCAGTAAATGATTGACATGTAGTAGATTTGTTATTTTGCATTACTAGGCCAGAAGTAAATGTAAAGTGTTCTTATGTAAAAAGGCAATGTCCACATAACTATGTGGAATTTAAGATGAATAGCAAATAATCATTTAACTATGGGGAGCTTCCATTTTTTTATTTTTTGATAGTATACAAAAAATGAATTTAATTATGGCATTTTCACACATGTTTATCATTGTACTCTGCTCTTATTCAGTCTCCTACTTAGAATAGTATTAAATGATCTTTGGAATTTGCTTTGTTGAAGGGAAGAAAAGCTATAGTAAAAGTTTCCAAAGGCAAAAACACAAGCTTTGATATAGCATTATAGGGAAAATTACAGGCCATTTTTAAACTCTTCTCTATTTAAATCTCAACAATGATATATTGGTGATTTATTTTTTACCAAACATAAGTCATAAATCACCTGAATCATCAAATATCTCTGTTCTTATTTGCTGCATAATGATAAATTCCTGAATGCCTTTTCACATTGGAGAGGATTAGTATTCTAATATTCATAAATACCTTGAAAACTATTATTATTCAGTAATAAAAATTAATGTAATTCAAAAATATTTACTTGGAGCTCACATTTCACCATTACTATTATAACATAAATTCTTTTTAAAGTCATAGCTTGGACACATTAATTAGAGCCTCTTTTTACTTTATATCCTTGTTATTTAATTACATTGTGAAATGATTCATTCTACTGAATTACTTTACAAATTGATCAAAGGAACAAAGTGTGTCAACCTATCAACCCACAACCTTACTGGACATGTTTTTCTGTCCAAAATTGCCTGGTTTTGTATATATTGTTAACTCATGAACTCATACATACACAAAACTTACCTAACAAGCTTTTCTTTTTCCCTCATAAGGCACATCACAACCTTCTTGTGCTTAAGGAGAAAAAACAGTCAGTGTTTGCATTACAGGTCATGGCACTGCATGTCACTATGGAACCTGCCTTTCGTCTTGATAGACTACAGCCTCTGATGTGGAAAATCTCATTCGTTACTCAGCACCTTCTACAGTCTCCACTGAGAAGAACTCTATGCTCCATCCTTGAAAACGGCCATGTCTTGGTCATCCAGGCAGTGCTCACTGGCCGTTTCATCCACTTTAAAGCCAAAAACACCAACAGTGAGGGGAGAGGCACATTGACGTCGAAAACAGAATTTATCTTTCTGAATTCCATGCCATGGTCGAGCCTGCCTGAGCCCTCACTGTTTACACCTGCTTCTCAGATCGTAGAATTAGCATTTTGTGATGTGGTTTCCAAAGTTCCAGAAATACTCCATAGCATGATAATTCCTTGGGTTCTAGAAGATCTTTTAATTCAGTTAAAAAATCCTAGGAGCCAGAAATTTAGGATTTAAATCTTGCTGCTGTAAGAGAGGTGGGGCAGCCGATTAATCTCTTGGGCTTTATTGTCCTCGTCTGTTAAATAAGGAGAACAATAATTACCTCAAAGAGTAACTATGAATTAATTAAATATGAATTAATTAATTAATTAATTATGAACTAGTGAGGTAACAAATGCAAAAGAGTTTTGTAGATAGGATAGTGTATACAAAGTTTTAGAGATAGCATAATGTGTATAATGTAAGCTAATGAACATGCATTAACCACACTGTCATATCCTTGTTTTTAAGATAATCTTTTAAAATATAGTAAAAGCGCAGACTTCTGAGCCATCGTTCTTAATTTTGCTATCCTCGCTTTTTTAGAAAACAGACATTTATATTAGGAAACTCAAATTCCAGGAAAAGTAATGGAAGCCTTGAGTCTGAGATTGTGGAGTTAATTACCATATCTAACATATAGGAACAAATCACACCCATAGAACCCAACTATTTCCGAGCCAAGCAACCCAGATAAACTAACATCCAGGTCCTTAATAGAGACAGAGCATGACAATGTAGAACCACACCTATCAAAGTGTGAGTCTCAGCATCTGCCAGATCAGTGACAACATGGAAGTCAAGGATGGGGAAAACTTGGATCCACTCAATTTTTCTTATATAATAAACATTGATTAAAGTGATTACATAATTGTCACTGGAGCCAGTGTGTAAGCTGGTATGAGAAATCTGCTTCATACTGAGATTTGAGAGTGTTTGCTTTGGATTTTTTTTTAGCTTGGTTGATTGCCTCATGTCTGTAGAGCTCACTGACACTTCCACCAAGACCCACCTTGCTTGTGAAATCTCAGCATAGCTTACTTGTAAGTAAGACTTGTAGTCTTACTTCTCCAAAATCTCTTCTTAGCAGCTGTTTTCTCCCACAATGTTCATATAAATTTTATCCCCCACAAAATAACTTTAAAATTGGATCAGCAGTTGAGGGCCTGTACTTTTTTCATTTTTTTCATTTTTAGCCACTTCAGCTTGTACATTTACAGCAGATTTTGTGAATATTATGTGTGACCCATTGAAGCTTATTTAATAAACATTTAATAGCAACCAGAGTTGGACCAATTGACCCAACAATTTTATAAATATAATGGATGACTGGAACTTTAAAAAAAATCCTTTAAAGGTAGAGTAAGTGAAGCATGAACCATTTGAATTAACTGGTTTGAGTTGTTAGGATTTGCAATGCTGCTGTAATCAACAAACTGGGAAAAAAAATTAGGACTGTGGTGCACACAAAGAATGCATTTCTGAAGATTGCATTTATTTTTCTGAACTCACCCCTACTTCAGTTACTGTTGTCAGATCTCTGGAAGGGGGTGGTTGAGACACGGGTCTATTTTAATACTCAGTTCAATTGAAGTTAGTATTACTTTTGTGTTGTTTTACCTAGAGAGCTCCCTTAAAATCCTACTGTTTAATTTTGTTTAAGCTTCCTGTCCCAGTGGGTAGACTCCTAGCTCCATGAATGTCTATTGTAAAGTATCATTATTTGGATTCATGGCCCTTTGATCCTCTACAAGGAGGTTAATCTCTTCAAGGTTGAAATCAGGTCTCCTCTAAAGAAGCCAGGTTACATGCAATACAGGAACTACAATGAACTTCACAAGGGTCCTTAACCACTCAGGGAATAGACTTGCTTCATCCTAAACAGCACCTTTGTCTGCCCACTAGTGGAATGGTGACATGTCTGATATGGGGTAGTCACCTGTGCTCAAATTGGATTTGAGGCCCACCCCATGGAAGGCCTCATACCTGATACTAAGATTCAAGTCAAAAGTCTATGGGAGGGGCATAAGCCCTGGAAGGAAGCTACTACTGTTTGGCTAAATGGAAATATTAAGCCCACCAAACTGCCCTCTAAGTACTTATATTTATGCTCACATATTAGTTCAGCTCTCACTTTGGGTTAGAGAAGTTTATCTTTTCAGTCTGCTAGGGTGATGCACAACTTCTCAAAGTGCTGAGAAGTGACAGTTGAGCGTTCAGCAGGAAATGAGAAATCTCTATTCCACTGCCCAATGAACTGTAGTAGAAGAGTTGGCAGAAAGAATGTAAGAGCCAATGGATGGGGAGGAGTGCTTTGGAATGCTGTCTTCCAGGCACAAAGTGGCTATTGTATTCATGAACTCAAAGCCTGTGTCATTGTCTGCATAGGATTCGACCCCCAACATGTTGTCATGCATGATGGGGGAGGGCAATAAAATGACATCAAAATAGAGGTGGGACTAATAGAAAAGAAGAGGGGAGGGGAGACAAAGGAGGCTAAGAGAGGGGGTTATTTAAATAAAATAAGGTGCAAAACCATTGAAGCAATTGAAATGTTGACCTCTGGTCTCCACATGCACACACACACACACACACACACACACACACACACACACACACATGTACACCCATCAACATACAAACATGCGTGCATCCCACATACACATCACAGACAAATAAATAAAATAAAATTCTGATGCCCACATACCCCTGCTCTACTTGAATCTCTAATAAGCGTGCATTGCTAACAATATGGTTGTAATGTACGCTTCAAATATTGTTTGCTGCTTGGCTCCCTCCTTGTTCTTGCAGCTTTCTTTCCCAGATAACCTCAGTCTGTGAGTCAGACCTTTGGCTAATATGACAATTACTTGAGAGAAACCATTTTAAAGAGGAATTTAATATCTCATGTCATGTGTGGTTGGTTTCATGGCCTTGGGCCCAAGGTTAAGCAAAATATCATGGTGAGAAACAAGTACTGGAGCAAAGATGCCCATCTTATGTCAGCCAGGAAGCAGAGACAGAGACACAGAGACCCAAAGATGGGCAGGACCAGATATATCCTTCATTTCCAGTGACCTACTTCCTTCAAGTGGGTCTTACCTCCTCAGGTTTCCGTCACTCCCAATAATGCCATCAAATTGTAGTAATCACTCCCAATAATCAAATTATAACTGACTCCATCAAGGCTTTAACACACGAACCTTCAGAGCACATTTCAGATGCAAACCACACATCATCATCCTGGACTCTAGTCTCACTGAACCACTTGTTGCTCCTCAGACATGCTGATGCATATGTCTCTGTTCTTGATGTTACTTCAGGACATAGCTCAACTGTAACCTCCTTGTGACCACAGCTTAACTGAGGGCAGGTGCACTGTCTCCTCCTCTGTCTTGTTCCATAGCCCTTGGAATGTGTTATTAAATTCATCCTGCTCTCAACACTGTGTTTGCCCGAATCCATTGAGGCTACTCAGCTTTGCCTCTCCATCATCTAGCGGGACTCCATAAACTTCAGGTGAATAGCTAAAGAAATATCTTGCTACTTTTCTACATTAAATGTGAGTTGTTCAGTCACAGACCATATCTTATTTATCTTTATGTCAAAGCATCTAGAGAATATGACATTAAATGTCCACAGAAACAAGTTAACTCGTTGGGTAGAACTTGCTCTCATTATTCTTAGGTTGCTGTCATGTTATGGAAACCTCTTGAAAATGGTTGAGGAAGTGTGAAAGGAGTAACTTGCTAGAAGTTTTAAGGGTACACAAGATTTTTCAGCAGTATGGCTACCAAGATACTCACTCTTAATCAAGGGTAACATGATTATTTAAGTGGTCTGGGTCAGGGCTGGTGATGGTTCTGCCAGCATGGTTTAAAGGGGTGACCCAATCACAGCCATCAGGGGATTGTGGCATTCTGTGAATTGGCAGTACTATGACAGCATCACTTGGTATTTATTGCTGCTTTGTTCCAGGTTGTTTTGTACCCTTTTATTTTTTAAAATATCAAAGAATTTTGAATGGTAAAACACTCAGGTATTCCAAATATAAAACCATGTAGACTAGTTTTACATAAAGTCACAAATTTCAAAGAACTTTCATTCATTTTAAACATAGACAGAGGATGGCTGAGGGAAAGGCTGTCTCTAACTTTTGTTGTTTTTATTAACATTACAAAGTTATGGGGTTCCTAATGCATAATGGCATTTTCATATATTGATATATTCTTTGTTCATACACATCTCCATTGCTGTCTCTTCTCCCATACTGCTGGTTCCCTTCCTCTTCCCAACCAGTTCCCTTTCAGATTTCTTGTCAAATGTGTATATATAGATGTGTGTGTATGTGTGTGTGTACATGTGTGTTTTGATCTAGATTTTGCCTATGAGAGAACACATGTGATATTGGCCTGAATCTGATTATTTTGCTTAAGATAATGATCTCTAGTTTCATGTTGTCATGCAAAAGACCTAACTTCATTCTATTTTAGGGCTGAATAACACTCAACTTTATGTATGTCTATATGTGCATATCCCATTTTTTACCTATTCATATTTATATGGACATATAGGCTGATTCTACAACTTAGCATTTAAGAATAGTGCCTCAATTAACATGGCCATGTAGATATCTCAATAATATGCTGACTTAGATTCCTTGGATATATACCCAAGGTAGTTCTACTTTTGGCTTTGTGTGTCTTTAACTTTTGAATAAAAAAGGAGTAAAACATTTTCAGCAGTCCAACAATTCAGTTTTTCTGAATTAAACTTAAGAAGACCATCTTGATGAGACAGGTATGACTTTGATCCAAGTGCCCCATGGACATCTAATGATCAGCCTCTCAATGCCTCCCCTATGGGTATCAACATCTTGGCACAGCAGTGTGGGCATATCGGTAAACACAGCTGATTCCCCCTCCCCCAGAACATAGAATATCCTCTTCATTTCATAAGGACATAGCTTTACCCAGCCGGCAAGTTCCTAAAGAGTTACTTGGGTGGAAAAGGATTTTATTAGCATTAAAAAGATAATGTGAAGATAAAATCACAGCAGACTCCCCTAGCCATTTTGGGAAGAGGTTGGTTCTCAAAGACTGTTGATGTAAAGTGGAGTAGGCATCTATGAAGAGCTCAGGGAAAGAGTTAATCCTGCTTCTCAAGAGCCTAATTTATCACAGTTACCTTAGGCACTGGAAGCATCTGGCTCAACACGTACATATTTTTCAAGTACAAATTAAGGCCTGAGAATGAGGCCAGGAATGCACTGTTGTGTGTAGCAAGAGGACGGCCTCACCAACAGGGAAAGGCATAAATATTAACTTGGGTTTTAATAAGGATGAAACTCCACATATCATTAGCAATTCTTTCAATGTCTTGAAAACCCTCCGTCATTACACTAGATCCCTGCTTAATATTCTGCATGTGTGAGCCAATTTTGGTTGGGGTTTCATTAAATGCTTGGGCATTAAAAATTAGACACCTCTGTTATTTTTTTGTGATGTCTTATCCTGTCATTGGTGCCAAGATATGACTCTGTCTACCCACCCTATGTCTTCCCCATATGCTTTTAAACAGAAGACTAAGTGACCATTTTGCATTCTATATCCTCGTATTGATTGTCCATTTCTGCTTCTTTCACTTTATTATTTAAAAATAAAGCTAAATTTGTATCAACTGGGGGGGGGCAACTGAGCAAATCTTTTGTAATTGTTTCATTTCCTCATGAATTCTCAAAAGCAACCAAAGTAAATTAAGAGACAGTGGGAGAGAGAGAGACTGTGTGTGTGTGTGTGTGTGTGTGTGTGTGTGTGTGTGTGTGTGTGTGTGTACGTGCAGGGAGTGGGGAGAGCACAGTGTTACATTAGAAGTGTTGATGAGTAAAACACTAAACAATGACACTATTTGTCAGATACAGTTTGTTCTTTATGTTTCTCTGACATCACATTATAGGAACACAGATGATGCATGTTCCCTTAACAGAAACCATTCAGTCATTAATTGAATGACTACCTGTTATAAGCAGTTTCTAGGCACAGACTTCAGAGGGGAGATAAATGTTTATGAGGTGGGTTGAATGTAAATGTCCCCCACAGCCTCAGGTATTTTTGGTTAAGCTTCCTACTTAGACTCCAGTGGATGAAGTCTTCGGGAAGTGGAACTTTGCTAGAGGAAGTGTGTTTCTGGGGATGGACCTTTAGGTTGAGGAGCCCAGCCCTACTGTGTGCTCAGAGCCAGCTCATGCTTGCTGAGTTCTCTGCTCTTCTGCAGATATAGAATACAGTGAGCTAGCTTTCTCTTCCATGATGAAGCTTCCCCTCAAAACTGTAAGCCCAAAGTAAACCCTTTCTTCTCCTAAGCTGCTCCTGGTCAGGTGTTTCATTCCAGCAATGAGACATTAACTGCAACAGTTTATATGCCTGTGAAAGAATGTAGACTATGTTAAAGCTCACAAAATGTGGATGTTATCGTGGGAAAGTAGCAATGACATTACCATATATTTATTAATGCTAATTTACAAGATGAAGCAAGAGCCATACCTCAGTTGAATAGTGTATAAACTTTAATACAAAGAGAAGCTCACTTTGGGCAATGGAATCCTAAAATATTATCAAATACTCTTATTTGTGCTCTAAATGGACACTGGAAGAAGGACAAGAAATCATTCAAGACACACTGTTATTCAGGAAAGAGTAAGATGGGAAATTCTGAACCCTGCCTCATGTTCTGGCCTTTCCCTTAAGACTAAAAAAAAGACCTTAAAATGCCAACATGCAAATTGTACATAAAATATTTAAAACCTAAGTCCTCTTTTTGAAAAGGTGAATGAATGAATCTATCAATCAAAACCCTGAAATTGTGAAAACCTCTAATTTACCCTTGTAATTTATTGGGAGAAAAGTAGCCTTCTACTAGATGGCTGCATGGGAATGTAATTAACCTTTGCTTTTGCTGGAGCAGGTGAGATAGTTGGTGGAGTGAGATGATAAATAAGATACAGACCCATACAGGCACAAACTCTTCCAGGATGCTTCTTTCCTGAATTCCGGTATAAATTAAAATTCCAGACAACCTGCAAATTCCACAAGTATAAGCTGCTGTAAAAGCAGTTTATAGCTCCATAGAGAGAGACAAGTAGAAAGACATTCCAATACTAACTAAACATATCTCTTAGAGAAATGAAGGCCTTTGCATTCTTATTGAATTATCAAGTGCTTTTTCAACTACTACATATCACAGTGAAATAAAGCTAAAAATTTTTTTAAAAAAGCAATGTGCCATTATTCCACTGGTAGGTAGCCACCGTGTCTCAATGAGTCCTGGCAGCAATGACAAATGGCACACAGTCCAACAATGGGTCAGGATATTTGTAACTGGGAGTTGTCATGATAGAGCTTTGATTCCTTTAAGACAGAAAAGGAGGTAACTCTTAAGACTGGAGTGAGCTGTCTGAAGTTGAAGTTCTGAGCTCTTCTCTACCTTACAACACATGTCCTCTGCTCATTCAGGGTGAAGTTTACATTATTTCCCTTCTGAATCTCCAATTCTTCCTCAACTTTGATTCATGAAATCAGAGTTCATTTACATTTGATTCTAAACTTAAGACCTCAGGAGGGCAAAGGGATTCTTTACCACTTGGAATCTCTGAAAATATGCAGAGGAAAAAGATTTACTCTTCTAAGTTTTACAAGTTATTGCTCCTTTAATTAATTTTACTTCCATGGGTGAAAATGCCTGTGCCATTTCTGGGAAAAGCAAAGAGCTCAATTAAAAGTGGGATCTGTCATTAAACTGAGAAGAAATGAGTATGTCACCTTTAAAGTCTACATATACTCCTATAATTCAGATTTATTTCTTGGTCTCTTATCTCAAGTGGAAAGGATTTTCCTTGGCCACCAGCCCCTGTGTAAGTATATGTGTGTATTCATGTGTTCTACAGTGGAAATGAAAAGGCCCGACTTTTTAAAAATAGAAAGAAATAGCTGACATTTCAACAGAAAACCTTGTTTGCTTTGATAGAAAAAATTTAATTCATTTTGAAATATTAGTATGTTCCTCTTCCTTTCTGTAAACTTTTGCTCAAATGAACATATATTTATATACTTTAAAATACTATTTAAAAACCCCTAACGGCAAAATAAGCAAAGAAACAGCACATAAAAATAACGGCAAGTATTAAAGATCATGTTTCTTTCTTGCTCTCTTTCTGTATTCATATTGGTATACATAAAGGTATAGATAAACTCAAGCCCAATAGTAAGCATGAGTATATATATATATACATATACATATACATATATATACATATATATATATATATATATCAATGAAAAATTTCCACTACCAATCAATCTCACTTCTCTCTCATCACACCCATGCACTTTTACTCCCTAATTCTTTGAGGGGAGCTGCTATTGAGCAGGAGACATACATTTCTGTTATGCAGTGATAAAAACTTGTGTCCGGTTTTTAACCAGTGCCTGCACACTGAATGTGTCAAAGCATGACACCGTGGTTTCCTTGAACTAGTGAGCAAATATGAGATCACAGAGGTTAGCCTTTATGATTTCATTCACAGAACAAAAGGTAATTCTTTTGTTTTATTATACCTTATAATTGCCCAAACAAAAATGGTCAGAGTACCCTGAATGTTGAGTTTGGCTACCAAGACAGTTTCATACAGTAATGAAATTTCCCCTCTGTAGGAGAGCTATGAACTGCTAATTAGCATCAATGACCTAATATTCTCTAGCAAACAAGAGTAATAGCAGTAATTTCCAGTTTTATGCAGAGTACAAGTCTCTAATATCACCAGCATTCTGTTTCATTTGTAATTAACTGCAAGCAATTATGACAGTGAGAAAGTATATTCCATTGCTCCTAATGCTCCAAGGTAATAACAAGAAAATAAATTATGTTTGTAAGACGTATATAGAGCGGTCATATTGACAGACTGGAGTTCTGTGGAAGCTCAGAATTTCTGTATCTATCATTTTTTAATTTAAATTTTAGTGCTATTATCAACTTTAAAATTTTCATCTATTTTATAAATATATATAAATGTATAAAATATTGGGTTCATTGTGACATTGGCATGTCTTCCTCCCTTTTCAAGTTTTTTTAAAGTTTGAAGATAAAGTATGAAATATATATATACATACATATACATATATACATATATATAAATATATAATCATTTCTCCTCCCAAATAGTCCCTTCCTTGGGTCTCATGCCACATATATTCCATTACCTATTGACTTCATTAGAAAAAATATAGTATTTATTTGTCTTGTCTGGACCATTACACTTAAAGTAATGATTTCCAGTTCCATACATTTTCCTGAATACGTCATGATTTCATTTTTATTTATGACAGATTAAAATGTATTATGGAGAGCTGAAGAGATTGCTCAGTGGTTGAGGCAACTGTCTGCAAAGCTCAACTACCCAGATTTGATTCCCCACATAAAGCCAGATGCTCAGAGTAACACAAGCATCTGGAGTTCATTTGCAGAGGCTTCAGCCCCTGGTACACCCATTCTCATTCTCTCTCTCTCTCTCTCTCTCTCTCTCTCTCTCTCTCTCTCTCTCTCTCTCTCTCTCCTCTTTCTGCCTTCACTGCTTGCAAATAAGGAATAAAATATTTTAAAATGTGTTATGGATATGTGCAATATTTTCTTTATCCTTTCATCTACTGATGGAAATCTAAACTATTTTAAATCATTACTGTTGTGAATAGTTCAACTTTAAACATGAATACACAGATTTCTGTGGCAGGCAACATAGAATCCTTTAAGTATCTACCCAGCAGTGTTATAGCTGTGGATCCTATGGTAGTTCTGTAATTTATCTTCAGAAACTTCAATACTGACTTCGATAGTGGCCACACAAGTTCACATTTCCATCAACAGTGTATCATGGTCCTTTTTTCCCCACATTCTCCCCAGCATTTATTGTCATCTATTTTCTTAATGACAGGCATTCTGGTGTGGTGATATTAAAATCTCAAGAGTTTTAAATTATATTCTCCTGATGACTAAGACCGATGACCATTTTTTAAAGTATATATTGGCCATTGTTATTTCTTCTTTTAAGAACTCTCAATTCATTGGTCAATATATTTAATGCTTGGGGGGTTGAGGTATGTAACTCCTGTCTGATATGTAGTTGGATTTCTTTTTCCATTCTTTAGGGTATCTTTTCACTCTAGTGATTTGCTGTGAAGATTTTTTTTTATTTCATGCAATCCCATTTGCCAGCTCATGGGACTATTTCCTCTGCTTTTGGAGTCCTTTTCAGAAATCCTTGCATAAGCTTACATCTTGAAGTGGTTGAATTTTTGTTCATTCCTATAATCACCATCCATCCTAGCAAAGGAATCACAGCTTACTGTTGTGACAATGTGTGACAAGACATTAACATAGGGAATAAGGCTTAAATGTGGGTAATACTCAAGTGTCAAGATATTAGCTTCATTCTCAAAAAACAACAAAATAACCAAATAATAATAGAAAACCCCAGAAGAAATACAGACACAGGGAAAGAAAATTTAGAACTAATTTAGGAAGTAAAGTTATTTGGGAAGAGGTCTAGACATTTCTTTAGGAAGCATGGGTAGAATAGGAAAGGAGAGATTTGCTTGGCATTGAAGTAATAATCTCACCTATTGTTCCTCTCTCCCCCAAAGTCTGCACAGGAGCTGATTAATGAGGGTATCAGGAAGATGTACTCCATCAGCAAAGAAGAGGAGTCCTGGGACCCAGAGATCGTTCTCTGAAGGCTCTTTATCTATTACTTATTTTTAAGAAGAAATTTTGTATGGGCACATCATGTGTTGATTCCATTTCCCTCTTCTCTGCACCCATTCCACTGAGGGCCTGCCTCAGGGGATTTCTGGTATTCACCATTGGGTTTTGGGTTATGAGTTGTGAGAGCAGCAGTCACTCATTGGTGTGTATGTGAGTGGGGGGTGCCTCTAAATATTCTTTCCCACTCTGTGACTCTTACGATCTTTCTGCCCCCCTAAATCCTGGTGGATGTGATATATTGAGCTCTCAGCAGCTTCTGGCTTTCTGCTTGGGTGGGGTTTGAGTATCCTCAGTGTCTATTGCCATCACTCTGGTCAAGGTTGTCAGGCTCATCTTGGGATCAGCACTCTTGCTCTCTCACCAATTCCTCTGTGAGTTCACCTGGGCCCTAGCTGATGTGCAAGGGATGGCTTATCTCATGATAGGAAGTCAGCTATCTTTTGTCTTCTTGATAGATTTGCTTATTCTTGGCTTTTGCTGCCTTCTATAAAAGAAAAACAGGTTCTCCAATAGAGAGTGAGAATAGCACAGGTTAAAGAGCATAAGCATAGTTCATTAAGAGAGACTTTGATGGG
>PVHP010007909.1:0-27387 GCA_004024765.1 Zapus hudsonius
TATGGAGAATGATCAAAAAGACAATCTATAACAACCTCATGAGCATATGTACACACATGCATATTAGCCTGCTCAAGTGTCCACATGTATGAACATGCATACACATATATACCCAAGCACATGTAAACGTTCTTTCAAATCTCAGCTCATTTTCTTAAGGCTCTATAGCAACTATGGAAACATTGATTGAACCGCCCTAAATCATGAAAGGAACACTATACTAAGAATTTAGGAATTCTTTGCTATGTCCTATCAAATGGATGACAGTGAAGCTATACTCAGGGCAATTCCTTCATGCCTCAGATAGAAAGGAAGACAGGGCAGAGTTTTGTTTTGTTTCGCTTTGTTTTGTTTTCTCACCCAGGCTGCAATCTTGGGTTTGGCTTAGGATTTTGTGAAACTTTATACCAGGGAGGGCAAAGCCAAGGAACAGCCTCACATCCGAGGCCTGACCCAAGACACAAATATGTGAAGGAAAGATAAAACCCAGGACTATCCTCAGCTCTGACTGGAGACACTGCTCAACAATTGCAGGAAGAACTCTGTGCTTATGGGCTGTTGTAACTACCGAAAATTTTAACTGATGTTCTTGGCTAACCATATGGAACTGAGAATTGTAAGATGCCAAGTTGGAAAATCTCAAAACAACTTTAAAAAGTTTAGAATTTATTGGCACTGAGACTAATTGCTAAAAGGGTTATTGTTAAGGAGATATTACCATGATGAAGATAGCCAGACAACTTTACAGTGAAACATTGGAAGGGATGCCTGAGCTGTTTCCACCCAGGAAAGACTGAATGATAGACCAAGCAAACTCTTTTGGAAAGAGATAATGGAAAGGAAGGAACCTGCTCTTTAATGTATAGATTTATTTCAATTTTGTCTCTGAATTAACAACATGGCTGTGTCCTGCATACCTGGTATAGCTTTTTGTAGCACGAAAACTCTGTGGTTGTAATGGGTCATGAAGTGCACATGTTCCTGGATCCCCTGCTGAGAAGTGGTGTATGGAACAGGGCGCTGAGTCCCTGACAGGCCAGTGAAGCCATTGGAAGGTGGACCGTGGTTTAGATGGGGTCTTGAAGATGTTTTGGATATACCAGGACTGTGCAAGGGCTACCATGGAGAGCTGTTGGCTTGAGTTGGGAGTTTTTCTCAGCTACTTAGCCAAGCTGGAGAGAAGGAATAGGAAAATCTGGAGAATGTCAGTGACTGGCTGTGATATCATACTTGAACTTCAGATGTTTGATGTTTGCCTAATGGTTGTTTAGTTTGCATAGGTCCAGTCTCTCCTTATTGTGCCCAATAGTATTAGAAATATTTACTCTGTGCCA
Organism: Zapus hudsonius; assembly: GCA_004024765.1. Taxonomy (NCBI): domain Eukaryota; kingdom Metazoa; phylum Chordata; class Mammalia; order Rodentia; family Dipodidae; genus Zapus; species Zapus hudsonius. Next base: position 1,335 of record PVHP010007909.1, read on the forward strand.
ATATATGTTAAAAGAATGTAACTTATTTTGATTTTACAGCAGTCACAATGAAGAGACCTTGCATTGTGTGAGGGGGAGAATATGTGCTTCTGGTTATTGATAGGCAGAACTATGATCTTGTTACTGTCATCATTTGGAAATTAAGTATAATGTAAGGAAATATATTTTGATGTCAAGTTGACAAGGGATGGACTTGTGATGGTTAAGTTTTGTTGTCAATTTGTCCTGTTTAGGGATCCACAGTAATCTTGGGTGGGTTTCTGAAGTAGTTTACAGTAAGAATTAAATTAAATTAATTAAGGAATTAAAGATTCCTCCTCCAGAGTAAGCCTTTCCCCCAGAGTGGGGGAAGGATTTAAGGAAGCTCAAAGGGAAGGAAATCTCTCTCTCTTCCTTCCTCCCTCCTGGCTGCTGGTGCTTGTCAGGACTGGCACAAGCACTGATCCTTCTTAGCTATCCTTCCTTGGCGTTGGAATGAAGCTTCCTCAGCCTTCCAGGCTGGATTGAAGACCAGCAGCTCCCTGGGAAGCTTTCAGGTCTTCATTGCTAGATTGGAAATGCTGAGGCCTCCAGCCACTTGGACCAAGCAGCTACTGGATCCTTGACTCTTGGGTCTGCTGACTGCTTTTGTGGGACTGCCACAAATGAATCCAACAAATGCCATTTTTTGTACAGTTCATTCTATGGACACTGGTCCTCCAGAGAACCCTGACTAATAGAACCTGAAAAGACATCTAATCCATTGAATCACCATTGACTCGCTGCTAATCTGTCTGTATTTCCCTATTCTGTGTTCTCTCTCTTCTCTGTCTCTGTCTCACTCTGCCTCTGTGTCTCTGTCTCTCTCTCTTTCTCATGTGTGTGTATTTCAATGAAATTTACCCTCATTTACTTAATGTCTATATTTGAACAATTTAATGTGGATTGCCAACCGATTTTTTTTTATTGTAGGTAAAGTTTAATTTTGGCTTACATTCTTAAGAGGAAATTTCTTCATGGCAGAGAAAGCATGAGCAGAGGCTGGGGCATCACAGAAAGGACAGCTGGCTCACCCACCTGTGAGCTTGCACTGGCAAGGGGAAGCTGGTTTACAACACCCTAAAGCCAGCTTCCAGCATCACAACCTCTTCCACAAGGCTTCATCTCCCTAAAAGGAAGGATTAACTAAAGAAGGAGGTCCCTCCTCCAGAGTGGCTGGCCCTTTCAGTAGGGGGCAGTAAGCTCAAAGGGAAAACTCTCTCTTTCTCCCACCCCCCCACCTGTTTGCTAATGTGTGTTTGGGGGGGGTATTGGAGATGGAGATGACCTCTCTCTCTCTCTTCTCTCTCCTTGGACCTGTGAAAGGGAGGCAGCCTCTTTTTGTGATTATTGGACTTTCCCTGAATATGTAACTTCAACAAATCCCTTCCTCCCATAACTGAGCCTGGTTGGGAGGTTCATCTCAGTTGTGTGTGTGTGTGTGTGTGTGTGTGTGTGTGTGTGTGTGTGTGTGTATGTGTGTGTGTGACTATAACAAATGCCATGCAAGTGCTATACCACAAAGCCACATTTCCAGCCCTAGTATTTAGATCTCTTTTCATTATACTCAATTTTCAAAATTTTAGTATGTGAACATACAAGTTTGGCTGTAAAAGTTGGACTCTATTTTTGTAATTTACTTGCTGCCTTATGGAAATCCGGTTAGAAGTTTCATGTTTTGAGGATTCTTAATACCTTAGTTTTACTTTCCTATCTTCTCTCGTTTGTTGCTGTTCTCAATCCAACTCTCCCAGACACACAACATATTACACAGCAAATGACAAGACACTAGAAAAACAGAGTCCAGAACAAGGAAAAGCTGAGGATGGAATGAAATCAAAAGAACAAGAAGAGAAAACAAATTGTGTAGAGAGCAGGAAAATGAAAACATAATTTGTTATCGTAATCTATATTTAAGTCATATCCCATCTTATTATGTGATTTAAATATTCAGACACACTGCAGTCTACATGCACCAAAGGCTTAAATGTATCTAATCTTGTTTTTTGTTCCTTTTTCATCTCAGAATATGAGTGAAAATTATGTGGCCTGCAGAGACTTCACTTAGACTTCACATAAATGTTTCCTCCCCTAAGTCATGTTCCAAAGTAACAATATATTCGCATTTCCATTATGTTCTATGAGTCATACCGATTCAATGTTCACAGTGACATTATTATTCCATAATCAAGTGCTGGCATTTCTTTCTTCCGGGTTTGGGAAATATTAGCATTCATAGAGACCTTCCTGAATTTAAATCTGAGAAGGAAAGTTTGAAGCACATAAAATTATTTTTACAATCTCACGCATGATAAACATGGTTAGTTTTGATGCTCTGGGTGGTGTGGAGGTTGGATTATTTTTGTTCCTGAAATAATAATTTTTTACTTGAATATATATATATGTGTGTATGTGTGTGTGTGTGTGTGTGTGTGTGTGTGTGTGTGTGTGTAGGAACAAATGGAGAGCCATATTATGGTCATGCTTCACGATGTAACCATATGTAGTTCTGGAACTATGGGGCTCTCAGAGACTGGAAAGGAGATGAACAGTGAACAGAGAGCTCAGGAGAAGTTGTTATCTTTGCTGCACTACTAAAGACTTTACCTATTTCTAACTTACACTAGCGCAATGGAACTATAAGCAGTTGTACCTCTAATGCACACTTAGGGAAATACCACAATGAGAAGTGAGCTATGTGCTTGCCACGTTAATGGTAACTATTTTTAATCAAGTCATTTCTTTTTTTAAAAAAATATTTTATTTATTCATTTTCAAGCAGAGAGATACAGAGAAAGAGAGAGAGAGAGAGAGAGAGAGAGAGAGAGGGGGGGGGAGAGAGAGAGAGAGAGAGAGAGAGAGAGAGAGAGAGAGAGAGAGAGAGAGAGAGAGAGAAAGAGAGGGAGTACACCAGGGCCATTACCTTTTGGGTCTGGCATATGTGGGTCCTGGGGAATTGAACCCAGGACCTTAGGCACTGGAGGCAAGTGCCTTAACCACTGAGCCATCTCTCCAGCCCCGTCATTTCTTGATTCATGGCTTGAGGTTATAATTCTGTAGATGTATTTTTATGAGGGAGATATTTTTACAACCCAATTTTATTCACAAACTTTAATTTTAAATATTTTGGAAATGTAAATATCTTCACTGAGATTTCCCCTTCTACCCTGTTAAAAAGGTCATTACAGATGAATTAAACAATGTCCTAGAACACATCTTATAAATTCTCTAACATTGGTTCTGTGTTTTTATTTCCAGAATGAGCGGAATTTATAATGACAAAACTTCAGAAGACAGAGAACAGTACACAGACCGATGTTTTGTGGATGGAGTTACATCACACCACTGCTGGCCCTTTTAGAATGTACTGACCTGCTTTGTACAGTTTTACTGGAAAGAAATCAAACTGCAAAACAAGAACAAGCAATGTGGCCTATTAGCCTCTAGGCATGAACTAGGGTACTGTGTTCATGGGGACACATGTCCATCACCCATGGAGTAGCATCAGAAGACATTTGTCAGACTCAGGTGTCTCTGCAAGTAGAAGCCCAAGATTGATTCAGGTAGAAGGTCATTACCAAGCTCATAGTCTAGCCCTGGGAACATTCATTAATGGAATTTGATGGTTTTTTATTAGAAATTTTCTTACTGTAGCAAAGCACAATCAGATTGGCAAACATCAAAAATTCAGTAATCATATTTAAATTTTCAATCAAGAGGGTTTTCTAAAATACCACTGAAACAAAGTGATTCCTTCTAAATTTATACTGAACATATTTACCTTATGCAATTCAGGGTGTCTGGTGTGTAGCAGGCATTGAACTTGGTATTAATAGCTAGGAATTAATTGCTTCCAAACAGCCTAGTTTCCAAATGAAATAAACACTGGCTAGTTCATACTGCAGTATGCTTTGGTGAAGAAGTAATTGGCATATGAGCAGTGTTCTCCCTGGGGATTCTAATATAGAGATTTAACTGTGTGTAGCCATTGAAGGAAACAGCTTCCTTCAGTTTAGTAGTTTTCCACAAAAATGGGTATGAAAGGAAAGCCAGTTGAAGGAAGATATCTATTGCTTTTTTCATTTGTGAATTTGTGATATAAATGGGAGAAACTTCTGCCCTGTTCAAGATAAAAAGTTAGCCCATTGGTTTGATGGAAGGTCATATATTATGTTGTTATGTTGTCTGGTTCCTAGAGCTCTGTGGCAGAACTTGAGACATTCATTGGGTGAATAATCCAGATTGGGTAGAAAGTCCCAGGTAGTTAGTTGATCAGGTCAAAGGTGTCACAGAGAGAAAAGGCTAGTGAAGTTTCATTTAGTTGTCTTACCTGAGGATTTTATTTGGCTACTAATTTTGGGATGGTGGTTTATTTGGGGCAAACAATGTAGACACATGAGTGATTCAGGAGATAGCTTTAAGTGGGTGGTTGGAAATATTGTTTAGTAGAAGTACCTATAGAGCAGTTTCTGCTATAGTGTCTCACCTCAGGAGGAAGATATGCCAAGAAAACCCAGGGGGACTTTAAAATAGCAGGAAGCCAAGACAAGGATGCTATGGTGGATTGAAGTTGGAATTTGATTGGAAGACAGTCCTTGAGCATATCACATACAATATTGCTTTTTAATCTTTTAAAATTCCCTCTTGCACCTAATTACCTAATATATTTGAATTTCTGGACAGCAAAGTCTTTCACTGATTTGATTAGCTTTTTTCCCTCAGAGGTAGACGACCAAGAGAGCTGATTATACAAATAGCACAAAGATTACCTACCATGCATTGAACAGAACAAAATCTTGGTAGCTGTTTAAGTAACACTATCACATTTCATGTAAATGGAGCAATAGCAAATGTATTATGCATATTATAGCTGCATTAAAAGTAGCATCTATTTTTATTAAAATCATGTGCATGATATACATGGAATACCATAAATTCTCCAGTATATATTCACAATAAATGCAGGGGAAGCAATATGATAAAACATTAAAAGATAAAATATAAAAAAAACTTCTGATGACTTATGCTGGTTGTCAACTTGACAGGAGTAAAACTGTCTAGGAAACTAGCCTTTGAACATTCCTGTGAGGTATTATCTTGATTAAGTTGCATGAGGTGGGAGGGCCCACATGAATTGTGGGCAACACCCATTCATGTGCTGAGGTCCTAGACTGTATAAAGAGGAAAGAGATGGCTGAATATTGACATTCATTGCTTTCTGCTTCCTCATTATACACACAATATGTCCAAGTACTTGAAACACCTGTAATCATGTCTTTCCCACCATAATGGACTGTATCCATGAACTAAAAACTGAAATAATCCCTTCCTGTCTTAAGTTACTAATTGTCAGTTGTTGTGCCCCAGAAATGAGATAGGCAACTCATACATGAAATTAATGAAAGGTACAGTTTGAAGTCTGATCTGGTTTTAAATTTGCAATTTTTTTTCTCTTACCAGCTCCATGACCATAAAACAATTCAACTCTCACATTCTGAGGTGGTAACATTACTGAGAAGACACCTTCACTCACATGTTCACACACTATTTCATATATGTTGACTTATAATTCTTCAGTGATTTGGGCCTGAAAGCATTTTGATATGTATTTCAAAGGGTATATCCAAGGGGGATTCCAACTACCAGAGAGCTACAGAGAGACTATACCCATAAGAATCTTGACAAATTAGCATTATTTGTCTCATATATCCTCTAGTGATGTCAGTCTCCAATGGAGATTTTGTTAGTATTTTCAGAAGGCAGTGAGAGAGTCGTAGATAACCCAAATCCATCAACAATCCATAGGATGATGGCTGACATCCTGGGAAGAGGTGAACCATCCCTGGCCTATCATCTAGGACCCAAAAAATCTATGAGAAAGTGGTGAGATAAACAAGAGACCTTTCACCACTGCAAGTCAGATAACCCAGGATAGATCAACAAGAAAGACACCAAGATATTCTACACAATCCAAAGCAGAATTCCAGAGAAACTTGAGATCTGAACAGTAAATCAGACTTAAATTCACCCATCATGACTCAAGGAACTGACCAGAAGAGGGGCAGAAAGAATGTAAGAGCCATGGTGGGGGAGATAACCAGAGACATTGCCCCCCTCAGCAACAACATACAAAGTGGAGGGAGACCAGGCTACCTCTAGAGTTATTCATAACCACCTACCCCATGGACTGATCCAGTATGCCTAATGAGGAGGATCCCCTTTAGATTGGTGGCATGGAGGAGGTAGATGGGAGTATCATAAGATTTGCTTATACAATGTATCTAATTATGGATAATAAAGATATTTTAAAAATTGAGTTTCAGAGTTTACCAAATGATTTTGAAAATTAATATATACAGATGAGAACTTTAACTTAAGAATAATATATACATGTATGTGTGTATATGTATAAGCCTGTTCTGTATGTTAATTACTCCACAATAGAGGTACATAGAATATGTAGCATAAGCAGCCATAATAATAAATATGTCACAGAAAAATGTCAAATGTATGAAAAAATTAAAATCAAATCTATCAGTGAAAAATAAACAGAATATTTCACAAATAAATACCTGACATTCTGGTGCTAAATAAATTCATTTATTTCATTTTTAGCCTACGATGGAATTACTCAAAAATATCATCAAAATATACTCTGAGGGGTTGGGGAAATGACTCATTGTTTAAAGAAACTTGCTTGCTATGCTTTGTGGCCTAAGTTTGATTCACAAGTACCAAACTAAAACCAGATGCACAGAGTGACACATGCCTCTGGAGTTTATTTGCAGTGGCAAGTTGTCTGGGCAGGTTCATATTCACTCTGTCTCTTTTCTACCCTCCCTTTCTCTCTTGGCTCACAAATAAAAATAAATAAAATATAAAAAATAAACATACTCTAAAATAAATCCTAGAGGCAGAAGGGGCCACCTTCCCCAGTAGATTGGTCAAAGCTATAGTAAGTTTATTCAATGGTGATGGCTGGGACTCCATCTATGGGAAAGAAAACCAGAAAATCATTATTTCGTGATCTATGGTGTTTGAAAGCAAGAATTGAATAAAGACAGAATTCATGGTGGAGGCTGGTTCATAGGATGGAAGCTCACCATGCTCCTTGCTGTTGACAATTTTAAGAAACAACACTAAATTTGCTATGAAACGTCTTTTTATCACATTCAAATTTACTCTACAGTTATCAAGTACTTTCCACATAGATTTTCTTCAAGAGTTTGAATAATCTTTCATAGAGAACAAGTAGTGAGGATTTAGTGGGTGTTCACATCCTTTCAAATATACCAGTATTTCTAAATAGAAGAACCTCACAACATATATCAACATATATCATATTCAACCTATGCCCAGACTGTAAAAATATGCTGAGGAATCAAAGCAGTGCTAAAATATCTGATAAATAAGTCATCAGCTAAGTTTTACAAGAAAATTTAGAACAGATATTCATTTAAATATTTCAAGTCCTACAGTTAAGAATATGAGACTCATTTCCCATCACAAACACAGATAGATCTACAAGTTTTGAAGAAAATCTTATATTGAAAAAAATGTCAGTTTGATTAGTTATTTCTTTTCAATCAGCTGTCTGTTCTTTATTCGTAGTTGATGTTTCTGATTGAAATGCCTGCGGTGTTTTGATGATGCACCTTAGATAGCACGTGCTTTTCCTGAGCACCATTTATGGATGAAATAAGATAAATATTACTTCCTGTCCCATACATTTTACATTGCAGAAGTCACTTAACATTTTGGGGGAATTAATCATCTTCCAAAAAATCATAAATTTTGAAGCAAATGTTACTTTTATGGATGGAGTTCTTTGAAAATTTGAAAACTTTGTTAATTTTTTCTCCTAAGGTTGATTAATTCAACTTATATTTTTGCATGATAAAACCTGAGGTTGATGGGCTGAAGCAGCCATTTGCCTCAAGTGCACCGATTTTTTTTCCAATGAAAATAAAATGTAATTTATTTGTTATTTGGACACTAATCAATTGGGGAATTCGGGATAACAACGCATGGTTTGCCCACTAAATAATGTAACTCATTATGGACAATAAATATATATTAAAAAATTTGAATTAAATGAGGCTATAGTATTTAAAAACTAATGAGTCTAAAATTAAAAAAAAATAGGCCCACAAATTCTGAGATAATTTATTATCAAGTAGATAACTATGAATAGCATAATAATCTATTACCTAATTTTAACAATTATATTTTACTATGAGTTTTGAACTTTAAACTTTAAACTTAATTAAATTTTAAACATTTTCCCCCTATACTGACTACTAGACAAGGGGCCATGATTTAGAGAACAGCCAGAGCATATTATCAGAATAAACACATAGCTGAACCGGTGACTCAGAGGCTACTGAACGTATCTAGGGAAACTTGTCAGGAAAGCCTCAGGTCAGCTCCTTACACTACTTGGCTATTCTTCTTACTCAACAGCCAGTATCTATGCTGTGTCCTTCACTGCACACTGGTGCTGCAGCATTATCAGAATTTTATTTACCAATTTTTCTGTTCTGGATATTTACATTTTGCACTGACAGAAAAGCGTACCCATAGAATATGCCTCAAAGAGACACAGTCATGATCTTTTCACCAGCATCCTCCTGTCTGTTTGTCCCTTGAATCTTTTGTTTTCCATCCTGTGTTAAACTCTTCCCTTATGTGGAAAATGTTGGTTGGAGAGTGATTCATATCCCAAGGGAATGACCACAGAATATAAAGACAAATTTGTTTCAAAATGCCATTTTTGTGATCTAAACCCCTTCAGTTTCCAAATCAGCAACTTGAGAACATTTGGACCATTCAGGACGAGTTCACAAAAGTCAGTCTTTTCAAAGGCCGCCTTGTCCTCTGTTTTTTATGAATTACAGATTGAATCATTTTACCTTCTCCAAGCTCATATGCCCACTTTGTATTGTATGAATTCAGTACTATTGTACTTCTTCCTCCTAACAAAGAATAAAAGGAACACTTTTTGCCTGTTCCAACACTCATCATAAACTTTAAATTAAATAAGAGTCACTGTTATTTATAGAACACAATATCACAAATGCCACTTTAAGTAGTTCTCTTAAATTTATAACCTGAAATATGGACTGTGTATTTAATAAGATTATTATTTCTTAGGAAAATTATTATCAATTTTCCCATTAAATAAGTATAGGCATATAGAATATATTATCTTGAAGGTTAGGACAAAGCTGGATTGTTTGCTAAGAATACTTAAAAACTGTGAAGTTCATCAGCTTCTGTGTGATGTCATACTATGAGATGAGAATCATGTCACAGTCTCAAATCAAGGGCACAGATTTAATACAGACCTTAGGTTTCCCGAATGTGAGAAAAGAAGACTAGTAATTTAAGTGGTTATTAAAAAATAAAAGAGAAATTAATCCTAAAACCTATGATGTCAAGTTACAAGGAAGTTATAGAACAAAATAGACTTCGCTGGGAATGGAAAGAGCTCTGGCTTCATTAGAAATTATTTCTAATAATTACTTATAATAATAATACATTATTTCTAATAATTATTTCTAATAAACGATGCTGAAAGTAGACATCTCACAGTGATGAAATTATTGAAGGAATGGAAATAGATATAAGCATTGGATATGGTTAATTTATTCAGGATTTTATGAACAGAATTATTTCTTTTCACATGCAGAGTCTGTTTTTTTTTTCTTTCTGTAACTATTGACACTGGGATCACCTCAGAGTTTGTAAGGTTCTCAACAATAAACTAGGTCCCAATGGATGCCATGGACTGTAGTATGTTAAAATTGTACACCGTAGACCAGAATCAAAATATTTAATGTGACATCTAAATAGTAGGCCATGAGGATACATGTCTTTAGTCCCAGCATTTGGGAGGCAAAGGTAGGAGAATTGCCATGAGGCTAACTCCAGCCTGAGACTCCAGAGTCAATTCCAAGTCAGCCCGGGATAGAGAGAGATGCTACCTCAAAATACACGCACGCACACACACACACACACACACACACACACACACACACACACACACACATATATATATATATATATATATATATATATATATATATATATTCCTAACAGTCAGACAGAGGTTTAAGTCTGGTTAACTTTTCAAAAGCTATAGGGCTATATAAAACACATACTTAACATGTTATAATTATAATTACAACATCATATTCTAGATGAGTTGGTTTGCTCTAAGGAAAGAAAATAATGTCTGCCCTAATAACAAAAAACAATTTTCTCTCTGTTTTGTGAAAAAAAATTGCATAAAGTATTTATATTGACTATTTTATTGACTAAAGAGGTGATTTATAATTGATGTGTTTTGAATTTATTTATTTATTTATTCTCTTTTTTATGACAAGAAATATTTCCAAAGTGAACGAATTAACATCTAGAGATAAAACAAAATCTATTTATCTGTGTTCAATGAGTTCTCCCCAGCATGTATTTATGCATATATGAGGGAAATAAACTTTTCTACTAATAGGCTATGCAGTACAATAACGCAAAACTTGACAAAGCAATGCTGAATGCAATCGGTTTGAATGCCATTTAAAGCAGACACTGTTACTGAGAATATGTTAAAGATTATCACAAATTAAAATCGATATGGAGTTTTCTATTTGTACATGTGATGTGTCTGTTTTTACACCAACAATTTTCACAGTTTTATATAATGTGTAATGAAATAAATGTTTGAGGGTTTGTAGGATAACTAAACCCTTTTAGCCTCTGCAACATATAAATTTCTTTATTTCTCAGTTTTATATTGATACTGGAGTCTATTAATGTTTGTGAGATCTGAGGAATCAAATAAAACGACATTTCTTTCTTTGGTTTTGTATATAATGCCATCACTCATAAATGTCAAGATAAACTTGCTTTGAGTGTTATGTAATTTAACATGTCAAATATCATTGACATCACAAAATCACAGCAGGAATCACATTTGGAGATGACTAACCAACCTTTCTTATATGTGGAACACTCAGACAGAGCAAAGATAAAGCTACTTATTCATTTTGGCAAGAGGATATGTTATGAAAAGTGATATAAGGCATCTTTAACAAAAGGATACATTAGATTTAAAATGTCACATTTTTCCCTTTCAGTCTCTCTACAGAATATAAACCTTGTGAAATTACATTCACCATAGGACATTGTAGGTTTCTTTGGACTTAAGGGTTGTTTAATCCTATTGTTTTAAAGCAAAATACTTATAGAAGATATAAATGTCTTTGAAAGTTTATACAGCACTTTTTTATGACAGGGAGTTTCACAGACTGAATTGTGTCTATACCAACATCCACAGACAAAGGCAGAATGGTGATGATACTTACATAGCATCCTTTGAAATACAATCAGCTTCAGAGGTCATCATATAGATAGAATCGTAAGGCCAGGACAATGCCTGTATAGAAAGAGGAAATGGACTCAGATCTTTTTTTTTTCCTTGTGAGGACACGAACAGAAGTCACCCATAAGTCAGAAAGAGAGGCCTCCCCAGGCATCAGAACTGCTGACATCCAGACTCAGACTTGGGTTATGAAAAGTATGAAACATTATGTCTGTTGCTTAACCAACCAGTCTTTTGAGATTTTACTATGGCTAAGGCACTCTTTAATTATTTTAGCTACACTTAATACATTAATATATTAAGTTTCATCATTTATTTATCTGACCTAAAAATGATGGTTTATACCTAGTACAAAAGGCAACAGTTCCTTGGTGTACAAATTCCCATCATTTAAATGAAAATCTCAATAAAAATCATGCTAATTAAAACTAAATATGTAAATATTTTTCAGGGATTTGGTTAGGTTATATAACTATGCCTGTTACCAAAATGCCCCATTCTACATCATAATCTTGGTTTTATTATTTGAATAATTTAATAAACCTCTGCATCTCTGGGTCCTTAAAGGAACTAGTAGTATTTATCTGTGCCTTAAAATAAATATTTATTTTAATATGTAAGATTCCCCCAGAAAAGTACCTAGAATAGAAGGGTTACAACATTTGGAAATGTGAACTAATATTCATGTCAGACAGAGGGTGACATATTCAGCCACATGCCGATGGGATGAATCTCCTAACCAGGCATATTTAAGGGAGTAATTGATTTGTTGAAGCAACAGATCCAGGGGAAGTTCAATAATGGTGAAAGAGGCTGGCCCTCTTTCATAGGTCCAAGCAGATAGAAACGGAGAGACACCATCAGCAACAACACACACACACAGAAAAGCAAACAGGCAGTTTCCTTGCCCTTTATATAGCTTTAGGGCAGATTATTGAAACCCTATTCCAGACTTGTTGGCTTCCTAAATCACTGAAATTTCCTTCCTGCTCTGCCCTCCCCTGGAGGCATGTTCATTATTAGATTCCCTGAGCTTCCCTATATCCTGCCACCTACTGAGTGGGCTTCATTCCTGTGAACATCCTCAATGACCCAAACAGGATTACTAAAAAAAGGTTAAGTTGACAACAAAACTTGACTAATCAGAGGGAGGTGTAGAAACATGTGTCATGTTTAGTGCAGAATAACTCACATCGTACCTAATAACTAGATGGGAATCAGGGAATCAGGGAATCAATGGTCTCTATCTATAAAGAGTAACTCCATTTTTTTTGCCGTCACTGAAGGGTAGAATAGAACTCTCAAGATAATCACCAGCTTTAGTAGTCAATCGTGGGGGAAAGATACCTTGTGAACCATTGATACTGAAGCGTAAACAAACCTGTCAAGAAGAAGATGAAGAAGAAGAAGAAGAAGAAGAAGAAGAAGAAGAAGAAGAAGAAGAAGAAGAAGAAGAAGAAGAAGAAGAAGAAGAAGAAGAAAAACACCTGTTTTGCTGACAACAATATCACATAATAAATAAAAGGGGACACTGACTGTAAACATGAGAATATATTGGTTACCCCTCATTCAATATCAATGAAATTGTTGATGTCTTTGGAGTCAGAAAGTTTTAGTGAACTGTTTGGTCATATGGTTTTCAGTTCCCTGACCTTGATGAAGGTATTGTACCATTTTAAGCCAAGTATCTGACCTCTATAAAATGATGATAATTTTATGACTTATCTTAGGAAGCTATGGAGAAACAGTCATTAGCAACTTTCAGTGAGAGTTTTTTCATTGATTCCAGCTACCCTCACACCATATTCAAACAGCACGTAAACAAACATAAGCCTCTTCAACTATGTAATTCACCTGCTGCTTCCACATCAGACTCAGGTATATATGGCATGGCAGATGATATGTCCACACGTGCTCAAAGTAATAACATTACTCCCTGTGATTCTCTGTAGTGTTTCTTTATCCTTGTGAACTATATGTCAGTATAAAATCTTGCAGGTCAGAGCAAGCTGATCCAATTATTATTAAATTTCTGATTATAATATTTTATTGGCATGGAATAACCGTTTTTTTATCCTACAGTAGTCTTAAATTCCTTATGTACCAAACAGTGACCATAAATTTCTGATCCTCCTGCCTCCACTGCCTATGTGCTGGGATTTAATGTTGCCCCACTCCTCCCAGTTTATTTCATGCTTGGGATTGAACCGAGAACTTTGTACATGTTAATAAAACACTTTACCAACTCACCTGCATCCCTATACCCTAAATTTCTAACCATAATCTTAATGATATCTAAATATTTGGTCCCTCACTTCTTACTTCCTTTTCTCATTCTGAAAGGAGGCACAATTCATGTTTATCTACCAAAATGTTTCATTCATCTTGAAAGCAAGGAAAGCCATATTTGAGTTCCTGGTATCTGAGTTGGATTTCTCAGAACATTTAATCAAACTCCTTACTAATTAAGCAAAGCTAGACACATCAACATTGGCAAGAAAGAAATTAAACAGGTTTAGGTTTCTACCTGGAAATGAACAATCAACCAAATATATATATATATATATATATATATATAAAATTGAATATATTCGATTGGAAACCCATTCCTTTTGTTTTTTCTGAACAGGAAGATGATAATCAGAAACTGAAATCTTTATATATATATTATAAACAAAAAACCCACTTGTCATCCTTTCTCCATCTTTGTTGTCAATTTAAGACAGAGAATAAGGTGGGCTGAGTGAGGGATGAGTCATTGATACCAAATATAGTTACACGCTAAAAAATCTCAATAGTAAACTTGAATAATATATTCTGTGATGTAGTATTAAAAATAAGAGATAACAAAATGTATAATAAAGAAAGTAATGATAATAATCACAAAGGTAAAAATCTTAATTTTCTGTAAATAACCTATTTGTTGTCTCTATCCAGCTTTCATTATATAGCAGCTACAACAGCCATGCATTACTACTCATTGCATGCTGCAAATACTATCCCTCCAAAAGGTATGCCTCCCTTTCAGTCTACATATGGGTTCACTTACCTCTCTTTCTTTCTTTCGGGCATACTAGATGCTCAGCCTTATGACATATTTTGTTTCTTATGCACTAAGGCTATGAAATCTTGCTGTAAGTAAATTAGGCACAACAAAGGCTGTTATAGTATCATCCCAAGTAACGAAAATGCTTACCCTTAGAAGAATTGTGTTTTTCTGACTCACGTGAGAAATTTAATATTGAGCAATATTATCATAGTGACTAGTGAATAACATTCATAAAATCATTCAGATTGAAAAGATATTTCCATATGGTAGTGGAAAGCTTCTCTCATATTAGTAAACATGAAAGTGTTTTATGATAATTCCCATTTAGGAGGAAAACAAAATTGAAATGCAGAGATATAAAACAGTGTAATCAATTCAATATATGTGCATATCAATTAATCAGAAATATGTCCAACTTAGTGGAGAAGTTGGATCCTTTCATTTTTACCTACTGTTGTCCTCTGGAATTTCATATTGAACAAAGATTTTATCTCTCAATTAATGTATCGTCTTCTTCAGAACATATTTCCCATATGTTATGAGTAATATAATACTTGAATAGGCCAGATATACTTACCAGCATATTATAGCAATTATTCCAACTGTGGCAAGTTACATAAAAATTATGAAATTAGTCTGTGTCTTCATTTCTAATGAGTTTTGATAACAATGATGGCTTTCACTGTCAAAAAAAGTTGGCACAATCCAAAAATAGTTTTCTCACTCTGGGAGTTGATTTTTCTATCAAAATGCTAAACCAATTGTGCAAGGAGAACCACCATTTAGTATGGAATCATCTTTGCCTGTCATTGCAGCCTGTCTTGTCAAGGAATAAACTAATAAAAATGCCTCAAGTCTTCCCTTATCAGTCAACAATAGTTCTGATTTTCAGGGAGGAAAACTAGGTGTACAGTAAGCCATTCAGAAAGTAAAGTAAATGATAAACCTAAAAATAAGAAAATTTAAAAAGGTTTGAATCTATAGACTCTCCTAATTGAAGGAAAATCAAAATACAGATGATAATTAAACATCCATTTATTATAATACTTTTGCAGAATTTATACATAAGTATCTCCTTAAGAACTTGAGGTGTAGCCATAAAAGCAAAAGTCTCTATGGGTCACAAAACATTGCGACAAATTATTTGCTAAAATAGCCCAAAGTAACTCAAGGAGTTTCAAATAGCCTTGGTCACTCTTAAATCCTAACTACCAAGCTTTACAGAATTTAGCTATTATCTCCTTTTTCATTCAAACAAAAATGAATAATCAATAAAATAGAAAATACCTTCTCCTTATAACACATTTTGAAATTGATAAAACAGTGTATGTTTCCTTCCCAATGATATTTATATTTTAACAAAACTGATGAACTGTGCTAACTGTAAAAAATACGCTGGATTTTGTTAAACCACTCTGTGGGGATAATCCATAATCATCTTCCATGGAAACCCCATGAAAAAAAAAAATTCAGCTGTTTTAATATTGTGGTGAAAATTATCATATTTTATTGAAATTTCTTATAAATTATCTATGTTTATCTCTTAAATAAGGTAATAATAGCTTAATGTACTGAGTGACCCCAAGTGATTTGATAAAACAAGAATTTCTACTTCCAGACCATGGATCGTATTGCAGCAATTATGTCTCTTTCACAAGGATATTCCTAAAATAACTTACATGACTGGTTAAGAATTCAAATGCAGTGCATTGATAAATTGACTCCAGCAGCGGCTGTCAATGAAGGAATATGATATCTTATATTCCCTTCCCGTGAATGGAAGTTAGACAGGTGAGACTTTCAACAGGAGAAATTCCTCAAAGTACATATTCATCAGAGAGAGTCATTCTCATTTAGCATGTTTAGCTGATTGCAGATAAAGTGCTTGCTTGTCAATTTTTTTTTGTGTGTTACCTTTTATTATTTTATTCAAAATACATCATTCACTGAGTGAGCAGCGACCCAAGAAAGGAGCACTTGTGTAATGGAGGAGCCTGGGCCTGGGGAAGACAATCAACAGCTTTCACATTTGGCCAATTTTCCACTTAGTGAGGGGGACCCCTTGTCTGGAACTTGGGATTCAGGGCGATAGTCACAGGATCCCTGACTCTTAGGCTCCCAAGACAAAATGCACTATGGGACCAACTGACAGGGAGGCTACTAAAAATAGAATCCTGGTAATCCAAAATTGTGTATATTTGTTAACCTACACTGATCTCACTCTCAGATGGAGATTGTGCTTGTATTTTTCAGGATGCAGCGAGAGAGCTGGGGCTCATCTAACCCTACCAACCCACTGTAGGCAGATAGCTGAGATTCTGGCAAGAGAGGGGCCACCACAGCCATACCGTGGAGGATCCATATGGAATCCCGCAGAGAAGGACAGGAGGAACTAGGAACCCACAGTTACAGACATTCAATCTACACAGGATAAGCAAGTGAGACAGAAAAAATGATCTTCGACACAAAGACCCCTAAGCTCACAACCTTAAAGCAGCCTTAATACTCATCCACCACGACTCAGGGAACTGAGCGGAAGAGGGGGCAGAAAGATTGTGAGAGCCTTGGGGGGGAGACTATCCAGAGGCATGGCCAGGAGAACCTGGCTGAATACTATGCTATCCATGGTCCCCTGTCACAAGGTCTGATCCAGACGACCCATGGAGGAGGTTATCCAGCGGAGTGGGGAGGGGAATTGGGGATAACAACTCATTGTTTGCCCACTAAATGTTGTAAGTCATTATGGACAATAAAAAAAAATACATTCAATTCTTTCATCGTAAAACTGTCTTTAGGAACCGGCTCTGAATACTTGGACCACTTTTCATAAATGCCAAGTCATCCACTCTGGAACTCCCCAACACCACCTCCTCTAACATCTAACTCTGTCATTTAGCCATTTTAAATATCCTCAGCTGTAGCCTTAACTATGCACAAATCAGGTAGCTTCATTCCACTCCAAGCTCTGGATTGCATTTTAGGATGTTTTTTGAGTTGTAAAGCAGTAACGATGTGGGAATAGAAATGTACTGGCAAAAATAGAATTTCTTTCAGAATTGATGCAGAATTGAGCTGCCAGTAAAGTCTTTAACCAGTTGAATTAATCAACATTCTAGATGTTATGTACCTCTATCTTTTGGAAGCTTCTCTCTCTTTTCCTCTTTCTCTCTCTCTCATATGGGAAATCTCTCCATTGCTATCATCAGTGCATTCAGAGTTTGACAAGCTCTCTTTCTTCCTCTGTGATAATAAGGATCCATGTGAATGTTGTCACCGGGCTCAATGTCAGAGCCCCTGAACTAGCTACCTGACTCTTTCTTGTCTCCCAATGATGTCATCACAGCACAACAAGCAGACATCTCTTGAAGCAAGCTCCGATGCTTATGTGCCAGGATTCTAACTTTCTACACTCTTCCTGATGGACATCACTCCTTTCCTTTTTGGATTTAAAAAAGAGGGGAAATTGTCATAGTTGCTGCATGCATTGTAAATATCTGTGGTAATGTGTTGGGGTGAACGATAATTTTTTGTAGGTACCGTTACCAATCTTTGTCTAGACTTTTGACAATCAAGTGTGTGAGCAGACAGACAAATGGTTTGTGCCTATGATTCTAGCACTTAAGAGTCTAATTAATTAGGAGGATTGATATTATCTTGAGGTCAGCCTTAGACAGATGGATTTAGGACTTGTCTCAATTCAACAAACCACTCAAATAAAATATTGCGCAGATCACATTTACTTTTACATCGGAATGAAAATAGTGGGAAATTATAGTCCTGTGGCCCATGAATTTGGTGGCTTTCTTCCCAAAATACAATGTAATATTATATATGGGATCATTTTCTTCTGTTTTCACTGATATCTTGTTTTCATTTAAGCCTTCTGTTGTACTCAGCTTTCTAGTTGCTGCGAAGAACGAACCCAAACAAAAACAGCTTTTGGAGGAATGGGTTTATTTGGTTTAAGGACTCAAGGGGAGACTCCATCCAGGCAGGGAAGACGATGGCATGAGCAGAGGGGTGGACGTCACCTCTGCCACAGCACTGCAAATAGTGGTAGGAAGGTGTGCCAATCACTGGCAAGGGGAAGCTGGTTTATAACCCCATAAGCCCACCCCCAACAACACAGCTCTAGTGAGGTTCTAATTCCCAAACTGCTATCATCTGGGGATCAGTCACTGAGAACGCATTCATTTGTTTGTGGGGGACCCCTCGATTAAACCATGACACCTTCTCTGACTGGACACTAACACTAACCAAGGCACTATTTCATGCTCTTCCTGTCTTCTCCTTTATGCATGTGTGTGAATTTACTAATGGTTTATTTGAAATCATCTCCCTAAATTTAAAGGCCTAGGACTTGTCTCTGTTGATCCCCAAAGCTCAATCACTGGAACATTACCTGGCTCATGGAAAACTTTGAAGGTCATATTTTTCAATAAATAAAATAGATAAAAAGCAAATGGTTGCCTTTTGAAGTCTTTTTCTGCAATTTTAGCAAGAAACTGACTACTGAAAATATAATACTTAAAAAAATGGAGTACCAATTAAAACAAGCATGGATTTGATTCAAGGTGGTAAATCCAGAGAAAATTGAATGCACAGATGCTTTCTGAGTACTTCCCTTGCTAATCTGAGAAATGTAACTTCCAACATGATTTTTCTAGGACTTAAAGTTTTAAAATATCAACAGTGTTTGCCAGATAAATGTGGATTGTTAGAATAGTCATGACAGAATCTGTAATGATAGGAATGCCAAACAAACCCTATCTGTGTCTGTCTTATTGTCCCACTTACAAACATATTAAAAGGAAACATAAAATAAGTGCATTTGCCTTAGCTTTCTGTTTAAGTATCTATGCTCCTCGGGTATTATCAGCCTACCTGGAGTATTTATTTCAAGCATTTAAGTCTAAATTCATGGGTGAGAATTTATAGATGTACTTTCAGATTGTTGCAGTTTTAATGTGATATATACAATATATTAGTTGCCCTTTGATTATGGAGATTATTAAAGAGAAAGAGAGAAAAGCTGAAAAAAACAAAGTTTTCCTTATTTCAGGGAAATAATATAATCTTGAAATGCTGAAAATTAACTCACATACTGAATGGCTTCTACAGTGAGAAAAGCAGCCCTGGATGTGAGATTGTGTTTTCTTGTCCATGTGAGACTAAAGCAAATGTTGGGAACCAATGTGAAAAGCTCACTTGAAGAAGCTACATCAGCACTTTTCCACACACACACCTAGAAGAGAAGATTGACAGACCAGGAACAAATATCAGAAAGTATTGCACCCAGGCAAAAGAAACTCCTCCAAGTCCACTAGTCAGCATTTCAACAAAACAATAAAAATATGACCCTGTAGTGCCACTGAATGATGATTCAGCAATAAGGGACATAGAAAATAAATGAACTTGTAGTAAAGAGATTTTTGAAGGCCAGAAACGGGTAAATGCTAATCTTTTTGATTATCACAATAAAGTTGAAACCCTCCTTTGTCATGTGCTTTTATTGAAGGTTAAGGACTCCAGTGGGTAGGGAAGAGAGAAGTGGGAAAAGGGGACACCTTCACAAGATTTGCTCATAGAATGTATAGACTTATTCATTATAAAGATAATTAAAAAAAAAAAAGAATTTCAGCTGCTCTATGTTAACAGGAGCCTGGAAATTACATTCTAGACCTGAACTTGAGAAGGAACCAGAGGAAATGCTTCCTGAGTTCATTTAGGGTTGTGGGTAGGAGGCGGTCAGAGCTTACTTACTGAAACAACTATCCCAAGTCCAGAGGAGACTAAGGAAACACATAAAGGTGACAATTTATTTCAGTTTATTTTATTTTATTATTTGTGTTTGGTGTGTGTGTTCACTAGGATCTCTTGTGAATGAATATCCATCTGATTTTACAGAGGTGGCTGGTAAATTGAACCCAGGTCAGGAGGCTTTGCAAGCAAGCACCTATAGTCACTGAACCATCACCCCTAACTCTGATTTCAGTGTTTAAAATTCCAACTTTTGATTATGAAAGAATAAAATGTGGGCAGAATGATTTTTTTTTAAAGAAAATAAGGCTGCCGGGGCATGGTGGTGCATACATTTAATCTCAGCCCATGGGAGGCAGAGGAAGGAAGATTATAATTCCAAGGTGTCATGTTTTGATCCAAGTGTCCCCCACAAACAAAATGAATGTGTTCTTGGTAATTGATCCTCAGCTGATGGAAATTTGGATTTTACAACCTCACTGGAGCTGTGTTCTTGGGGGCAGACTTATGGGGTTATAAGCCAGCTTCCCCTTGCCAGAGTTTGGCACACCTTCCTGCCACTGTTTCCAGTGCTGTGGCAGAGGTGATGTCCACCCCTCTTCTCATGCCATCGTTTTCCCTGCCTGGATGGAGTCTCCTCTGGAGTCATAAGCCAAATAAACCCATTCCTCTACAGGCCACTTTTGTTTGGGTTCTTTCTATGTAGCAACTAGAAAGCTGACCGCAACAGTTTTGGTACCAGGAATGGGGTCATCTGTTGCTGCTAGAACCCTGATTCTGTGGCTTTGGCATTTTGGAATTACTATGCAGGAGGAATATGGATGGGTTTGAAATCTCAGCCTAAGAGATGTCTCGCAGTGCTGTAAGTACAGTGTGATGGATCATTCTGGTCAGAGTTTAAAGACCTGAATATAATGAGAAATATGGACTGTGATGTTTGGCTTATGAGGGTGAGAAAGAACTTTGTCAGGACTGTGCCAGAACAGTTTGTGTGAGAGGCTTGCTGCATTCTATCTGCCTTCGTCCTGGGAACCTCTGCAGGGTTGTTTTGTGTAAAGATGGACTGGTGTGAGCAGATGGAGTTGTTTGAGGGATTACAGCCATTGAGACTGGGCCAGCTGGTCTTCACTGGAACAACAGGAAGAATGCAGACTCTTTGAAGTAAGGGGCCTGAATGCTCTGTTCTTCCCTGGATTAACAAATTGGCCGCCCACCTGGTTCTGTGGAATATAACAAATGCAAGAATAGAGGGTCATTGGATTTGCAACATAGTTTTCTTTTTGAAAAATGGCCATCAGTGTGTGAGGCAGGTGTGCTAGTTTGCCTGCATGGAGACCAATAGAGCCACAAGGATGAACTGTGTGTTGCAAAGGAGACCCAATGTATTCAAGGACTATGGATGGGTGCCAAGGCGAGCTGCCAGCACCGGATGAAATTTTCCCGGACTGTGAGTAGCTGAGCTGGAGGGGCGGAATCAGATCATGAATATTCCTTAGCAGATAACAGAGGTTGAACAACTTAGAAATATGGTAACATATTCATTCACATAATTTCCTAAAACTCTTCACATAAAAAGATAGTATGCATGAGACACTGTACTTGGGTTTGACTAGCTCTTAGAACATCTTATTATGGAGAGTATCATAGTCTCATTAAACAGGAAAATCAATATGACACTTGAAGTTTAGTTAAAAGTTCAATACAATGCAATTGTATTATTATAAGTAATTACATTATTCAATTGTCTGGACTTTAAAGATATTACACACCACTCTTGATTAAATGTCTACATGAAACACATTTCAGAAGGAGGCTCAATTAATCCTGATTATATAGCATTAACATGTTCTGATTCTTTGTGTGTGTGTGTGTGTGTGTGTGTGTGTGTGTGTGTGTGTGTGTTCTTAAGTCTGCATTATTGTTGAGATTTTACCTGTCTCTGGACTTCTGTTTTGGCTTGTGTTGGATATCATTAGTGACCTGTTCTGGCTTATCTGACTTGCTATGGTGATAAGTAGTCTCTTATTTATCTTGCCACTTTCTCATAGATTTCATTTGGGACCTAGATGATAGGCCAGGGGTGGTTCATCATTTTATACTGTTTCTTATGTTAAAGGATTTGCTTAACAAATAATATTTTTCCATTATCTAATTTGGATTCCAAACTTGTCTCATTACAGAAAGATTATGGGAGCCATGGTGGGGGAGACTATCCAGAGGCATGTCACCTCTCAGTAATAACACACTTGGGCCAGGAGAACCATGCTGAGTACAAGGCTATCCATGGTCCACTGCCACAAAGACTGATACAGAAGACCCACGGAGGAGGATATCCAGCTGATCAGGGATGGGTAGGGGGGCATTGGGGAATTGGGGATAACAACTCATTGTTTGCCCACTAAATAATATAACTCATTATGGACTATATATATATATATGATTTTTATGCTATATAAAAGCTCTACCTTATTGGTTTTGAAATTCAG
Source organism: Zapus hudsonius (assembly GCA_004024765.1). Lineage (NCBI taxonomy): Eukaryota > Metazoa > Chordata > Mammalia > Rodentia > Dipodidae > Zapus > Zapus hudsonius. The sequence goes on from PVHP010007909.1 coordinate 24,031, forward strand.
GTATTAGAAGAATTCTGGGCATGTTAGGTTGACTAATACTGGGAAAAGTTATTTCATGGGTTATTTATACATGAATTAGGTTAAAATGTAACATTTTAACTTTAACTGACTTAACTTTAAGCTACTACTATTGAAATAATGTCCATTCAAATTATCTTGTTAACTTCTTCACATATGTAATTATACATTTTTTAGAAACACAAAAGTAAAAAAGGAAATACATAGTTTGGTTTTAGCATAATAATTTTAGAATACATATGTTCCTTCAGGCTAGTTGTATAAATCTTAGAGGCATTCACTTGTACAATTTGTAACTTAGTTCTCTTTTTATTTTAATGTTATTTTTATCTGCATCAAAGATTTTTGTAGAACTTTTATATTTAAACAATCTAGAAAGTTTTTCAAAAGATATAGCTCAGTGTCATAACACTGGCCTAACATGAATGAGCAGGCCTAAGTGCTCCCTTACTAGTGTTTCATAAAAGAAGAGTAAAAGAAAAAAAGAAATAAAGAACAATAATGAAAATATTCTAGAGTCTGACCAAGATATATATATATATATATATATATATATATATATATTGCAAAATTAGCTCATATAATTTTGGAAGCTGGGAAACCTATTATAAATATTTTTTTTAGTATTTTCAGGAACCTATTAAATTTGTCACAAGTGAAGATGATGCATTCTCTTTCTCACTCTCTATATATATGACATACATATATATATATATATATATATATATATAATTTTTAAAAGAATTTAAACATTATTGCTAAGCAGTACATATAGCATAATGAACCAAAAGTGTTGCTGGAGACTGTTGTAGTCAGCTTTCTCATTGCTGTGACAAAAACCCAATAAAAAATGGATTGTGAAGGAAGTGGGTTTATTTTTGTTTACTGACTCAAGGGAAGCTCCCTGATGGCAGGAAAAAGATAGCATGAGCAAAGGATGGACATCACCTCCACCACAGCACTGCGGCAGGAAGGTGTGCCAAACACTGGCAAGGGGGAGCTGATTATATCCCCCATAAGCCTGCTGCTAATACAGCTCCAAACAAGTTTCCAATTCCAAAAAATGTCATCAGCTGGTGATCAAACATTCAGAACACATTAAGTTTATGCATGACACCTAAAACTAACCATTTATTAACATACCAGTCAGAATAATACGTTGGGGGTTAGGAACAATTCTCGGTGGCTAAGAGCCCTTGTACAAGGCTATCTTGGATGGTCTGCTTCACCCTGAATGAGATCCCCTGCACTACCATAAAATGGTGAGCAGGCAAACACAAGTCTTTAACACCAGTGGCATATAAGCCAATGAACAGAATATTACCGAGCTTCCCTTGTCAACCAGTCTGCATAAAATAAATTTAAATTAAAAACAAAAGCAAGTAAGCAAACAAAAAAAAAACACAGCACCTTCTGTTTCAGTAAGTGAGCTCATGGCAAGAAAACAAAAATAAGAGAGATAAGAGTACACATTCTTGGGCTGGAGAGATGGCTCAGCGGTTAAGGTACTTGCCTCCAGTGCCTAAAGCCCTGGGTTCAATTCCCCAGTACCCACATAAGCCAGACCCACAAGGTGGTGGCCCTTTTTGCTCTCCCCCATCTCTCTCTTTCTATCTCTGTATTTCTCTGCTTGAGAATGAATAAATAAAATATTTTTAAAAAAAGAGTACACATTCTCCTCTGACCTCCACATGAATGTCCACCTCACTTACTTGCACACACACACACACACACACACACACACACACACACACACACACACTCATACATACACCCTCATGACACACACATGAACACATACATATGCCAAAAAAAGGAAAATAACTTGTCAACATTTGAGGAAAGGAATAATGAAAAAAAATAAGGCTTTATGTCCTGGAAATATTCTGTTCATATTTGACAAATAACCAACCATCTTTGCCTTAAAGTTTTCTTGAATTGTTTTGAATATCAATAAGAATGTGTGCAAGTGTAAGTATAGAGTAACTGAAAGATCAACATGTATATAACTAATGCCTACATTCCCACGATTAACTGAAGACATCCCAGGTAAATTCTCTACCCATATTTTGGAGGTCTTGCCCATCTCTGCAAGCACAGCTACAGAACTGTGCATGCGTAGAAACCAGAGTGGTTGTTGGTGTGATCCAATGACCTTCTCCTGGAGCTTGTTCTGCCCGAACTGACAAGAGTCCTTCCACAAGAAGCCAGTGGCAATTTTGCATGATGGAAGTTGGCAGAATCAGGGCTGTCCATACATTTCCATGCAAATGCGCTTGAGAGAATGGCGTGTGATACATTATGTAAACATATTTAGAATGAATAAATACACTCAGCTAAAGTTTTAAACATCTGTTGATGCTTATGGCAGCACCTCAAATTTGCATACCTAACTGCTCCTCAACAAAGCTTAATTTTGTCCTCCATATGATAGGGTTCTATTAGCCTTCAAACACTGAAATGCATAACCTTCATGCTATAGCTAATGAAGATGGTCATTTATAAAATCCCAATGTACTCACTCATCCGTCAGACTTCCTCCCAGGCTTTCTCTAAGAAGAAAGAAAACAGCAGGGTCTGTGACTGGGGGAGGAGTTGTATGCTTATCCCCACTCAATTCATGTGATCAATGAAAAAAATAGAAACTTGAATTATTTGCATAAGTATGCTTCGAGCCATATAAAAATGCAGAAATTCGAACCACAAGATGCACATTATAGCAACTTAATGGTATAAATCTGCCATTGCTTCTGTTTTATGTACCCAAGAGTTCAAACAATAATGCAGTACCAGTTTTATGTCTTGCTTTGTTTTCTATTTTTATTAACATGCCCTATGGTAGTCCCTAGAAGTTTCTGCCAAAATAACACAAATATAATGCATATGATCTAAGCAAAAAAAATACCAGGCTTAATTTGAACCTGAGAACTGTAACTCTCCTCCCGAACATTTTCGTGAGTTTGGGCTTCTTTCTAAATGAACTCACAGATAGAGAAGCATTCATTTAATTCTTTGGATATGACCTGCTTTAGATAATATTGTCTGTTACTGGTTATTACGAGTAACTTAAATCATGGCATATTTCCTTTAAATTGAAATCTAACCCATCCATTGATTTATTCATTCAAGATATAACCAAAACCCACTAATGTCACAGGGATATGGTGCGTAACCAGACACAGTCTTAGATTCCCACTACTTACAATCAGAGATGACACAAACGGAAATTGCCACATCTTAGGTGATTATATTACCTCATAGAGCTTAAACTTGTCACTACCATTATATAAGTTTGTGCTGAGCTAATGAGAGATTAGTGATGATGCTTTATTTGAAACT
>PVHP010007909.1:27487-54252 GCA_004024765.1 Zapus hudsonius
ATATATATATATATATATATATATATATATATATATATATATATATATATATATATATATATATCATACTATGTACTTCTATGTTATAACATGCCAATTGAAAGGGAACACATATTAGATGTTATATAAGATCACATTGCCGTATATCTGACACACAGGAGTTTATTTTAACATTAGTTGCTTTCTAAATTGCAGGGCTAGGATTACAACCCCAGCCTCTGCTCATGCATAGGTGAAGGTAATAATAAGGTGAAGGTAACCTTGAATAATGACTTGCTCTCTTATATAATGAATGAATACTCAGTAAATTGTATTAACTAAGGCTGTCTTCATACAGCACAGAAACCTCCTTGCCCTTTGTGTATCTATAACCCAAGAAATTATCTTTGTGCCTGAGACACTCCTTAGCCCCCACCCCTCTTTGTCACCCCAATATGCTCTTCAGTGGAGCATTAACCTCCATCTCAGGAAGCAAAAAGTCTTTCTCTGGTTTTGGGACTGTATCATGCTGTATGAAGGATGACTCTAAAGCCTCTCAAAATAAAGGTCATTTCTAAAAGGTCATTGTATCTCAGAGTCTCTTAGAGCCGCCAGCTCTTCCTCAGAATCATCATCGGCCATGAAACGACTTTGCTAACAGGGCCTGTGTAGACACTCTGTGGAGGGAAATAGAACCCAGACTCTGGGTATACTTCTGACTACAAGAGTTTTGATGGAGGCTTTCTTCATGCTTGCAATGAGAACATGTGTCATGCCAGAAATTTTAATCAATAGAAGTTTTCTGTTACAATTAGAAAACTGCTGTTTTCAGTCTTTTACTTTGAAAAAAATGTAGCTTTCAAGCTACATTTGAATGAATGAATACAGGACATTTTACCACTCATCTGTGCCTATTGTAACTACCGTTAACATTCAAGGCCTTGGCTTGGAGGAAAGATGGCAAAAAGAAGATGAAAAGAAAAAAAATCAATAAAAAAAGGAATAATATGACCACTGAACCTTGTTGCAGAATCTATAAGGCTCTGATTTATTATTATTTTTATTAATTTTTGTGTGACGGGGTCTCAGGAAGACCATGCTGGGCTCTGACTTGCTCCTCTCCCAAGTGCTGTGATTTCAGGTGTGAGTCACACACACCTGATTGAAATGTCTTGAGAAATTCCCGATGGGAGTTCAAGAGAGAGTAAAGAAATTGTTACCACAGGAAGAGGGAAGTCTGGTAATGTTACTGGGGAATTATTTTAGTTCTTGGATAGACCTTGGTTAAGGTGGCCTAAAATTGGGGATGCCATTAGAGAATCTTCCCCAAGACTGATGTTGAGACTCAAAGGAAAGCTTAAGTGAGATTTTTAATAAAGTAAAAATAAGGGAGACACATGGGCACAGCAGTTTCCTGTAGCAATATCTTCAAAATTTAAAGCTTCCATTCTAGAAGGAGAAGATTCTAAAGGCCCAGAAAAGAACACAAGTCTGAAATTCCAAGTCTCATCCCCAGGTTTAAACACTTTTGAAGGTGGCTCTCTTGTAGAAGCTACCAGCAGATCAGTCTGTAAGTTACGCAGTGATGTCCAAGGTCACAGCCTTCCATAGTCTTTCTTTACACATTTTGAATGGGGCTGTTTGGGAAAGCCTCTGCCTTTGAGTCATTCATGGTCTCTTAAGTAACCACTCAAGGGCTGGAGAGATGGCTCAGCGGTTAAGACACTTGCTTCCAGTGCCTAAGGCCCCAGGTTCAATTCCCCAGGACCCACATAAGCCAGACCCACAAGGTGGTGACCCTGGTGTTGTCTCTCTCTCTCTCTCTGTCTCTCTCTCATCTTTCTGCATCTCTCTGCTTGAAAAATGAATAAATAAAATATTTTTAAAAGTAACCCCTCAAGAATCCTCTGTAAGTAGCCCCAACCCCAATAAGCTCACTGGTTCACTAAGCTACTCACTAATGGGTGGAATTATTTCTTTGGTCTCTTTGTTTCCTGCCTGGAGTGAATAGATTTTTCTTCTTGTATCCCCAGGAAAAGTTAACATAGCAACCAGACAAAATAATAAGTGTGTTCCTCAAGTTTTTGTCTGTTGAGGCTTTTCTTGAGGTGGTCAGGCAAACTGCATTTGGTTAGGGATGATGCAACCATAGGGGACAAACGCTATGTGTCACTTTTTCGGGATAATAAAAGAAGAATAATTAGCAAATTTTAACGTTTTTGATATTGGCTTTCTTGTTTGTGTTGTATGTCTCAAAACTCACTATATGTGTTTGAGCTAGGAAATCTCATTAATTCTCATTTGTTTATCATTCATCTGTGGCTGAGCTCTAAACTGTCATTTCAGTTCGTCTAAAATCTAATAAAGACAGCCCCCGGTTACTTTGGCTCAGTGGGAAGCAGCTTGAGGACTGCTTGGGAAGTTACTATTTCAAAGCTTTCTGCTGCCTCTTTGTGAACCTGCTGCCTCTCCCAGGGCCCTAACTCTGTGTCTACACCAAATAGTACAATTTTGCCTATATTCACACCTCAGATAGAAAACACACATACTGAATTTTTAGATTTCACCAAGAACAGAAGAGTGTAAAATAATAAAACAAAATACCAGAACAGAAGCCAAAATTAAAAGAAATCTACTTAGCTGGGAAAAAGGAGTTAGTACGAAGGGATGATGAGGGGTCAAGAAAAGGTAGAGGCACAGAATTATGATAAAAATACATTATACTCATGTAAATTTGTCATGGACAACCTAATTTTACCAACAGGACCTGAGAGGGTGGGGGACCCCCAAGCAGGATATGAACCACTCCTAACTCACCATCTAGATCCCTAAGGAAACCTGGAAGGGAGTGGCTTGTTGAGTAAAAGATCTACCTCCACACCAAGTCAGAAAACCGTCGGAAGGATAATGGAGACAGACAGAGGATGCCCAGTTCTCAGCAGAAATCCAGAGACTCTTAAGAGCTTAACAATACAGCAGACTTAAAACCCACCCACCATGACTCAGGGAAATTTGAGGAAGAGGTGACAGAAAGATTGCAAAAAACATGATGAGGTAGAATATCCAGGAACATTGCCTACCTCAGCCACAACACACACACACACACACACACACACACACACACACACACACGCACACACACACACACACACACACACACGGGCACAGCCCATGCAAGTCATAACCCCCACCACGTGGACTGTTACATCAATCAATCCCACTGAGGAGTACCCTTTAGTGGGTTCGGGCCTGGGAGTAGGGAAATGTGGGTATCAACACAAGACTTGTTCATTAATTATTGACTCATAATTGCAGTAAATAAATTTCTAAAAATAGAAAAGTAAAAATAACTGGAGCCAACTCAAGCTGTTTTCTTGTCTCTGTCCACTTCTTTAGCAAACGTTTCTAGTTAGAGAAATCTTGAAGGTGGATGATATATAAGTGATCATTGTATGAATACATCAGGGATGGTTTGGGATCTTAGCAGCAGAGTGTAAGTCCTTTATTACAACTTAATACAAATAAGTGCAGAACAACTTGGACACTTAAGAATCTCAAGGAATGATGACTAAGCCCACTTTCCATGGCAGGAAAAGCTCCTCAGAACCTGGAGTGACATGTACATGTACCTAAAGCAAAGTAGCTCTCATAAAAGTCTTGATTGACAATAATATGAATGTGACTTTTGTCTAATAAAATAAATGAAATGTGGTTCACAGCTGTGTCACCAAGTTTTAAGGTGAATTATACACCTCATTGAGTGAAAAAGACAGAGGCTTTTATAGAGAAATCAGGCTGTTGTAACCCTCAAAAATTATATATGTAAAGACCAGTCTTAAAAAGGTACATGGGTTTAATATCAAATCAGATTGAAAATCTGAAAGCCTACAAATTCAAATTAAAAACACAGATTATTTTCCAGATGGGAAAACTGGGAATTATTCAAGGAAATATTAATGTATTAATATAGAACAAGGAGATTTCAAACTGGTTATGGGCATTTGAATGCCACATGCCTCTTGCTTTTCCCTTTTTGAATAAAAAGACTAGTTACTCTATTCTTCTCTATACAAGGAACAGATGAACTTATTTTCCTTCTAGAGAAATTGCATTCATGAAAGTTAACCTGAGAAAATCAGAGAACAGATTTCATGCATAACTAGGGGCGAAAGAATTAATAACTCTCTTCTATAGTGTATTGCATTTGTGCCTAGAGGGAAAGAGTGTGTGTGTTATTTAATTGGAGTTTAACAAGTTAAAGTCTAGAAAGTGATTTTTTTTTCATTTACTACAGTAGCATAAGAGGAAAAATAATTAAAAGGTCCAAACTTGAATGATGCCATTTATATTGATAAAATATTTAAATAAGATTTTGGTCTTTGAACTGACGTATCACTCTAAAGGATATTTGAGATTTCAGAAAAAAAGAGCTAAATTTACTTTATATGAATTTAACTGGTTCTCTCACAGATCATAAATATGACTACAAACATAATGTGTAAATTTCTTAAAGGGTCTGGAAGCTTCCACTCAGTATGTCTTGACACACTAGCTTAAATTCAAAGTAGAAGCGTTGGCATACACCTGGTAATTTAGCATTTGGGAGGTGAGGCAGGAATACCAGAAGTTCAAAGCCATCCTCATTGACACAATGAGTTCAAGGACAGTCTACAAGACAAGACACCTTGTATCAAATGAAAACAAAACAAAATAAATCAAAGCATTTCAATTCAAAAGGACAAGAGTAAAGTTTTAGAGAGGCACATTTGGAATTTTAGTTACCATCCTAATGAGTTTATCCCTGTCGCGTTTCCCAAGACCTGAACAGGAACAGCTTGGACACAAATGTCAGTCCATCAGTCAAGCCAGCATCAAATGGAGAGACCAGAAGTGGCAAAGTCTCATGGAAGCCAAAGATGAGAAAAAAGAAAATGGCCCAAATTTCTGATGTAAAAACAAAATTTATTGGTTTTTGTATGAATAGATGTAGGTAATGTTTGAAATATTTAATGACATATTTTAAGCTTACTGTTAGTCCAGTTTATACTGACACTTCTTTTATTATTCTTTGATGTTCTTAAAATCCTACATAATTTGAACATCATGATTTAAGTATGCAGTGAATTCAAATTAAATTTCTTTTTATGGAATAATGCATGCAAAAGATTATTCATTTGTTTTCAGAAATTAGTAATAGACATTAGCTGTGCAGTACATACACTCACCTAATATAGAATTTAATAATTAATATTCACAGCTTCCTTGAAATGAATCAAAGCAAATAATGATGAACATGATAAACCTCACTTCTAAACTATCATTAGACAAGTCTAGCCTAGTTTTGAATTGTAATTTCCTTTCCTTTTTCAGTTATTGCTTAGTTTACAATACCAATTAAATGGTTGATTGTGGAATTCTTTGCTGAACTTTCAAAAATTGGATTTGAAAAAGGCTTAGTGTTATAGACTTATTGATATTCCTTCCTTATTATATACAAGTGACTAACTCTAACATGTATCTTAATATATGACTTAAGTTAAAGAAATACAATAAATATATGATTAGGAATAAGTCTATCATTGTAGTATTTTTGCAGTGGTAACTACTGAAAGAATAATCTGCATTTCATAGATATTGCATTGAGCTAGAAGTGGTCAGTAAAAGTTGAAAGTTAAGAAGGTACCTGGAGGCACTTGAGGGACAAATATAGGGGTTTCCATCTTCAGATTTTTTTGTGAAAGTCTTCTTTCCTACGACCCTTTCACAATACTATGCAAAAATATGATGATTTACAAAATATAATGGGCATAATTTTATGCTTAGCTAATGCACAGTGAGCCCTGCTTATGATTACTAACCTGGGAATTACGATGTATAAGCTGAAGGCCTATACTATACTGCTAATGAGGATTTAAAGCCGGACAAGGTAATCTAGATACTGTCTCTGAAATAAAAATAAAAGTAAATATTTTCAAAGGGTTGTGGTCGAGCACTTGTTTCAATCCCCAGCAAAACCAAAAATAAATAGATAAGTAAATACATAGATAGATAAAGAGAATTAACCAATACTCCATAAATAACGTCTTCCAGGATTAGGCATGGAATTCTGACTCTCAAAAGTTACCAAAAGAAGTTATGAAAAAAGAAATTGGGAAATCCATGCATCAGTGGGAGTTAGAGAAGAATGAAAGTAAAGTAATGTGGAGATGATCAAAATATAGGTATGATATACAAAATGAAAAAAAGAAATGGTTGAAATATATTAAAAGTTATACTGTGAATAACAGGGAACACCCAGCAAAAATAGGATTAACTCTTACTAACAAAAGAATTGATTAGTACAGTTTCTGTGTCGTAATTTTTAATAATAAATGGAAGAGCAATAAGTTGAGGCTTTTTAGAAAACTATAGGAAATAACAGAGGTCTTATTTGGTTCTTTGGCATTTTAAAGCTATTTTACCATTATTATTTCTGTGAGGAAAGGTTCCCAAAATAAGCCAGTAAACGCAGAACAATTTTACTTTAGGACTGAGATAGACCTCTTCCAGGATAAAGCTACTCAATTTATGCCCATTATTATCCATCTATCCACAAAGGAGACCGACGATCTTTCAGAATATAAACAATTCCAATGTATTTCTGATTAGTGACTTCTCAGATTAATCAAGTTTTCAGCTACCCAGAACCATTGTACTGGTCAATACATTGAAGACACTTAATCATATAACAGAACCCACATATTTCCTTTTTGTTTTCTGCTTAAGGTGTTTCAGAACTTTGCAGACTGTGTTCTATGTCAGCTGTATGAATCCTCCCTGAAACATAAATTCCAGAAAACAAAAAGTGTGATACAGATAAGGTCTTTCTCCAAACAATCAAGAATCCCCATTTATTTTTTGAACTTTTCTTTTAAAGTCTCTTTTTATATTTTATTTTATCCATATGTTGAAACCCTGTGTGTACAAATATATGTTGGTACCCCCACTTCCCTCCTCCCTGTTGATATTCTACCAAAGATCCTCCTCAATGGGATTTCTCGAATGCTCCAAGGGATGGAGGGCAATGAATTCTTTACAGACTCTTGATTTTTGAAAATATTGCGTGAGTTTTCCATTTCAAAGTGGAGTTCTTTTCCTTAAGCACAAAAACTGTGAGGCAAGCATGAGGAAAGGAGGTTAGGAATTGGAAGTAAACAATTTGTATTTATGATTTCAGATAATCACTTCTTTTATAAGATCTGCAGCACTTTCTTTCAAAAGCAAAGTCTGTCTATACATTAAGGAGGTAAAAGCATGATTGGGTCCCATGGAAAGTAGAAATAGGCTTCTTTTGAATAGCAATCCTTTGTATTCCCAAGGGAACCTAAGAAAAGTAAAGAGCAGACAGATTCCTGTGCCTTGCTGTCCAGACAGTCTGGTTTAATTGGGTGCCACGGACCAATGAGAGAAACTGTCTCAAAAAGGGAGGACAAAGCCTGAGAGGAATGACATGTAAGGTTTTTCTCTGGCAGCCCCAATCTTACACACACACTCACGCTCACCTGCACCCCCACACACAAATACACACACACATACACACACACACACACACACACACACACACAAACACAAACACACACATTATCAGGCACATACACATACATTGGCACATACTGAAGCTACTGGTTGATAATTAATTTATTACAAGATCAATTCTTGTAGAAAATCTACATTCCATCAGGCAACCAGAGAAAGCTTCATGATGTGATTATTTAAGACTGGCATCAAAAAAATCAATAAATTGGGGCTGGAGAGATGGCTCAGCGGTTAAGGCACTTGCCTCCACTGCCTAGGGTCCTGGGCTCAATTCCTCAGTACCCACATAAGCCAGAACCACAAGATGGTGGCCCTGGTTCTCTCTCTCTCTCTCTCTATCTCTCTCTCTCTCTCTCTCTCTCTCTCTCTCTCTCTCTGTTTGAAAATGAATAAATAAAATAATTTTAAAAATCAATAAATTATTTAAAAATTGAGATATGAGTGCATTCCCAGTTGATGAGTATACTCTAATGTAGAAAGATAAAGGCTGTGGTGGTTTGGGTTTAGAATCATTCTAGCAACTCTAGTTACAAAAATCAACCCCCGTCTCTTTTCTTTTCTCAATGATGACTCACTTTAGCACTTGTTTAATGCGTTGAGTCAACTGTCCAATCTCCCCCAAACAACCATTGTTCTATCTACTGATGAGAGTATGATGTTGTAATGATTGATAGTCACTAAGTCCAGTCCCTTCTGTCTATGTATATCCCATAGTGTATGTTTCATAAAATTAGCTGTCCTAATATCCAGATAATATATTTTAATTAATATATTTTCATCATAGATTGTTTCTTTTATTAAATGGTAGTAACCTTTTTTTATCATGTTTGCCTAATTTTGGTAGAATTCTTTATTGTCTTGTATTTATTATTAGAACTGCCTGTTTCTAGGTTCTCTTGACTTGAAATGTTAATTTCCATTCTTCTACTTTTGGTCTATGGATGTCTTCAAGTGAGATAATTTACTCTCAGACAGCAAGAATTTTTGATTTTGATTTTGAAGTCAACTAGTGGAGCTATATATCTTTTCGTTGGAGTTTAAGACACCTTGTTTACAATTATATTTATGATTATTAGGGATTGGTACATAGTGTATGCTCCCTAATTTACTTCAGATTTTTTATTTTGTATTTTTATTTTTGCTGGTTAAGCATCTTTTTAACTTGATTCTCATTTGGTTTAATATTGTTTTATTGCAATTTATTCTACCTCCATCTCTCATTCATGATCGCTTAATCTCTCTTCTTCCCCTGTGTGTCACATGTTTTTCTGTATCTTTGACAGTGATGGTTAATTGATTGTGGTGTGATTTAGTTAATGCATATTATGGAAAGTCTTTATTTCTCCTTTCATTGTAAAAGATAACATTGCTACATAGAATAGTCCTGGTTGGATGTTGTCTTTGTTTAGGGCTTGAAATCAAGCAGTCCTCTCTCCTTGTCTTAATTAGTTCTACAAAGAAATTTTCTGTTATTCTGATGGGTTTCCAGTCATAAATCCCTCTGTGCTTATCTCTTGCACCTTTCCACAGCCTTTCTCTGTTCGGCATTGCTAACATTGTGAACTTTATAATATTACATTTGTCGTTCTTTTCATCATCATATCCATTGAGGATTTTAAACACCTGCTATACTTTCATGTTCAGATTTTGCACTGGACTTGGAGAACTTTCTCCTAAATTTAATTCAACTGTTCTCATTTAGTCAGTATTTCAGCTCCCAATTATACATCATTACTTCTTCTGTACACTTACCCCTTTGATGTTGCCTTGAGCTAAGGACAAGAACTGTGAAAATTATGGTGTCACTTTAGAAACTTTGAGAAGTACTGGGAGCCACTTCTAGTGCTAAGATGCTTTTAACCTGTGGGTCAGGAATGTCCTAAACATTTAAGCCCCGCATATTTATTGTCAGAGGGAGCATATACTTGTGTGAGACAGGCAATGGGGTCACCCACATGGCAGCACTGTGTTCTTCACTGGATAGAGATAGCTGGGAGGATCTGATGCTCTGTTTCCTATTCTGTTCCTGTCATTACCACCCTCCCAGAGAAAAGAAGATGTGGAAACACCCTAGAATTTGGCTTACAGCTCTCAGACCCTCTCAGCCAAAATCACTCTAGAGACTGAGTGATCCACCTGCCACTGGTTCAGAACTCTTAGGCTTCATGGTATTTCACAGGAAACAGATATCATTCCTTGCCACAGAGGGGGATGCTATCATCCATCATGTGTGGTTCAGCCTGTCTGACATCACTGCTGTTTCATCTTCTCAGTGGAAATGTGAGAAGCTCCCACTCTCCATACCTGCTTCTCACAGCTGCTTTGTACCAGAACACCACTTGATGCTCAGGCGCCATCACCGCTTACATTGCCTACTCTTTAGGTCCCCAGAGAAGCTCAGGATCAAAAGATTGTCATCCTGTGCAACTTTATGTGGTTAAAGCACTTGTAGATAAGAAGTACAATGTAGAGTATTTCATCTCTAGTGTCCACCACCATGTATTAGGGGATACTTAAGCCACAGTGGGTTTAAACCTTCTGGGAAATATGCTGCATTCATGTGGCTAAGAGTGTCAGAATCTTGTCACCCATCCTCCATACCCTTTAAGATTTACCTTGGATTGTGGTTTCTGGTTCCCTTTAAGGGATCAGGCTAGAGTTGTTTTTCCTGTTTGGTTGTGTGTTGCAGTCAGCCATACTCCACTAGGATGAATCTACGAACCAGGCACAGTTATGAGAGGAAAGGACTTAGATTCAGGGAAGTCCATAATAGTGAAACAGGTTGCTCCCCTTTCTCAAGTCCAAGGAGAGAGGGTGGAGGTTGGAGGGAGGAAGAGAGGGTCAGAGAGAGAAGCCATCACCAATACCAGAAACACAGAACAGCAAAGAGGTAGGGGGTTGGAGGTGGGAAGAATATTTTTTCTGCCCCTTTATATAGCCTTAGGGCTGGGTTTTGTAACCCAATCCCAGACTTATTGGCTTCCTGAGTCTCTGGATTATTTTTCCTGCACTGCCCTCCCAGGAAAGAATATTAATTTCCAGTTCCCCTGAGTTTCCTTACATCTGAAAGGGTTGCCTTCCTGTGAACAGCTGAGACCCACCCACAATAATTTAAAAAAATCAAGTTGACAACAAAACCTAACCATCACATTGTAGGTTACCTTTCCATTTCTCTGTCCTGTGACATCCTTCTAGATTACAGATGCTCTCTCTCTCTCTTTCTGCCCTTGGAATATAGCATCTCTGTGTCATTTTCAGTGGTCCTCTTTGACAGTCACAGAGAGGAGGCAGCCTGACATGCCACTCTACAATATAATCAGTTGTGAAATTTATACTGCAGCCCCTAAACATAGAATTTGATACAATTTATTGTCTTTGATCAGATAAATATTTTATTGTCTCTCCCAAACAATGTGATCACAGTCATTTGTATTGTCATGGCAGGATAAGATATATTTTCATATTTTATTTGACTGCTATGCTAAACCTCTTATGGACCATGACCATATCATTTAGATGGGCATTCATTGTTCTGTGAGATGATAAAAATGAAATTGCTGCATAATATTGATAACATATTGCTGCTCACCACTTAACTACAAAGTATATAGAATGTTCATTATAGAGGTGGTTGATGTTTTTGCAAAGGAAGAAGGTACACTGAGATTTCAGTACTCACTGACATGGTGAGTATTGAGTTACTATTCTAAAGAGACAGTATGAATTCCTAGAGCTACTTGCTATAGAAAAAAAAAGCCAAAATAACAACAACAAAAAAAATACCAAACTTTTACTGGATTTCATGAAATTTGATGGTAACATCACACTTGAGCCTACTTCTAAGGAATATTTTCTGGGTAATATATCACACTAATGGCTTAAAAAAGAAGAAAAGCAGAAATATTTGTGTAGTAATTGCTACAGAAGCAGTAATAGTAGTAAACTCTGAGTGGGGTTCAAACTTCCATACCAAGAGCCCTCAAGTCTCAGGTTCTTGTCCACATTAGCAAAGGAATGAAATAAACTGTCAGTGTTGTGTTGGGGATTACTTGATCTATTAAGTCATCATTAGGTCATGTGAGCACAAACAGAGGGGTCTGAACTGCATGTCAGAAAGGCCATGAGCAAGCAGCTCTGTGTATTGCTTGTTAGGTAGACAGGAAATAAAATATTGCACAGAGAGCCCTCCAACTGAACCATAATATTGTAGACATCATTTTAGTCACAGAGTCAAATGACGGATAATGACTCATTATGTCCATAGAGGTCAAGATCTGAAGAACAGTGGGGATTTGGTGACTAAAAGGTCCAGGAGTAAATCTATGAAAAGAATTTTGGTATTTCAAACAAATCCCACATAAAGGTCATGGGCAGCAATACAAGTTAACAAAAATCAGGAATATGATCTTCCCTGTTGGTTGAGGGCAGTGGCTTTGGAAATATCACAGTTAGTTCCCCAATGAGTCCACTTAGCTGATGTCCAAGGCATTCAGAAGTAGAAATTTTAGTGAAATGATTGACTTGCTAATTTATGCTGATTTGTGCTATTTGAGGATGTGTGTACAGCCACCAGCCATGGAAGATAGAGACATCTTTCTGAAGGAATATTTTGAGTGTGTGGGGGGTGTAAAAACAGTCTCCCTTTTAAACGGATGCTGAATACTGAAGTAATAACCCTTTTATAAGTTTCACATTTTCTAAGCTCTGTTTCCTAGCTAGAATGAAGAAAAAAAAACCTTTTTTCTTACCAGCCAACTGGATTTCTGCAAATTGCACTAGGAATTTGAGGACAAGGGGAACTCAGGAAAGCATAAATTTCACCCTGTCTAGTGCATCATGAATAATAAATTGTTTTGTATTGGAACCAGGAATTTCCTTTTGTTTTGTTTTGTTCTAGCATATCTGGAACTAGGAAACACTTCCTTACTACTTGAAATTAATGTAAAATTTCAGTCTCCTGATTCATGACAATGCTACCAACAATGCATTTTGTGACTATGAAATGATGGCTTGAAACGGTACGATGAAAACTGCATTTATGACAGGAAGTAGTGAACACCATTGACAATTTTATCTGTAATTTAACAGAGATCTTTGTAGTGCATGGAGTAGATATAATTATACTGGGGGTTTAAAACAAAGATACAGAGATGATGAGATTGAATTCAGAATAGTTATTGCATATAAAGAAGTCTTAATGTTTGTGTTGTGGATAAAATTAACAATACTTAATACCATGCTATGAGTACAAAGACCAAAGAAATATTTTCCAGGCATAACTCATTATTAAATAAGGCAGGTTCAATAGTTAAATTTGACATTTGAAACCAGATGATGAAAAAAGTTACAATGGCTAGTTGTCAAATTACAAATTATTGCAGGAAACATAGTCATGGGCAAAATTTTAAAGTTTTTGAAATTCAATTCAGATAGTTACCTGAGGAAATCAGAGCCTGAGACAGGATGAAGGTTAATCTCTTTATATATGAATCCTGAATGCTATTGTAAAGCTGAATCTTTTGAAAACTACAAAATCAGTCTAAGAGAAACATTTATTTAGGAAATAAAATAAGACATTTTGAGAAGTAGGATAGAAACCCAGCATTCAGATGGACCTTGAGCATGAAGGATATGAAGGACATAGGAAAAAATGTGCAGCAATTATCAATATATGCTCAGAAATTAAGTCACAGAGAAATATAAGAATAGCCTTCCAATAAATAACGTTGCCAACCACTATATTCTCTGAACCTAACAAAGAGCCATGATATACAATGTCAAAATGTAAAATAGCCCTGCTTTTATGAATTCATCCAAATACACAATACAGATTTTTGCAGATGACCTAACATCAACTTTCTGTGTTGTTTGTGCTCCTTCATTTGATTTCAATAGCGGTTTTGATCACCTCTTCCCCACAAGATCCTTATGAGTTTAGTAAACAGCATGTCTTGTTTGTATTTGCTTTTTTCCCCCCTGTGGAATACGTGATGCAGAGAGTAAAATGGACTTACAGAACTGTTAGGGGCTGGATCATAAAAGTTTTTCAACTGCAATTGTGTAAATGCAGAGTTAGCAGAGTTTCTCTGCCTGTCTCTTCTGACTCATTCATGGAGAATAAAATCTAATCAACCCATAATCATGCTAATCAATGTACTGTGCCACTCCTATTGCAGCAAAGAATGATGGGGTCATAAACTCAGTTACATTTTAGAACAATGCAAAAATTGAAAATGCACTTGTCTGCCATATGTAAATGAAGCATTTTAGGACCCAAGCCTTTACCATCAAAATACCATTTTGGTCTATCAATTTTCCCCAACAAATTAAAAGCACTTTTAATTCAAGAATGAGAAACACTGAATTCAAGGTTGTTGAGTGTTATTTACATAAAATGTTACCAAGTGGAATAGTTGTAACTGACATTGATAAAATTATCCTGGCATTGAGAAATCAAAATCCTAAATTTTTTTCTGTACCTTTTTGAGATAAATACTTGATAAAGTTATTATGTGCTGATTGAATATTTTATGACTTCTAACTTGGGGAAACAAAACAGCCTGTGCTCATTCAGAGTGGTCAGAAAGTGAGCACTGAGCATTCATTTGCTCTGACATACTTTAATGTCTGTATTTTTCCCATCCTAAAGACATACCCTATAATACAACTGTACATACCCTATACCATATACATACCCTATATTATACCCATGTCTATAAGTATAATATACCTATAGCAATATCAATAATACCTATAGATATACCCTATAATCTTGATAACGAATAACAGATCACAAGCATTACACCTTAACCACTCAACTACTTCCTGGAATATAAACATATAATTAACCTCAAAATCAGTTTTCTTCTGTCAGCATTATTTTTGTCCAAGATCTCCCAAGAAGAAGGATCAATAATATACAAGCAGAAGATTGATTGATAGATAGAAAGATATATAACATATAAATTTATCTATTGACAGAATTGGTTTACCTGATATGAAGCCTGAAAAATATCATAAATATAGATCTGTGCTTATAATATTCCATCTGTCATTCATATTAATAATGAACTATCACACCCTTTGTGTTAATTACTTTTCCTGTATCTAGGTACCTGACAAAAGTAATTCAAGGAAGGAACAGTTTATTTTGCTCATGGTTCTAGGGTCCAGTCAATCATGGTAGGAAGTCACAGTGGGAGGAGCCGAAGGCAGCTTCTTACATTTCATCCATAAGCAGGAAGCACAGAACAATGAAAGCTAGCTCTGAGCTTGCTTTCTTCTCATTCATTCAGGGACCTCAGCCTATGGAATGGGGCTGCCCTCAGGTAGAAATTATCTCCTTGATGACTCAAGGTCTATCCAAGCTGACAATAGAGATTACCCACCACACTTGCTATTACAGTTAGTATTGCTTTAGTATAAAGTCAGGAGATGGTAGTAATGACAGGCGTTCCTTAAATTCTGGCACTTTTTCTTGCTTCCCAAAATGGCTATTTGAAGATATATAAAACAAAATAGATGATAGCTAGAGAGAGAGAGAGATAGATAGAGAGAGATAGACAGATAGATGATAGATAGATAGACAGAGAGATAGACAGACAGACAGATAGACAGATAGATGATAGATATAGATAGATAGATAGATAGATAGATAGATAGATAGATAGATAGATAGATAGATAGATAGATAGATAGATAGATAGATAGACTGATAGATTGATAGATATGTAGGTAGGTAGATAGGTAAAAATATGAATGATAGATGATAGAGAGAGATAGATGATAGATGGATGGTGAGATAAATGATAGATTAGATGGATGATAGATAGATAGATAGATAGAAGCAATAATTTTGGCTAACAAAAACACTTTATGAGATGTCCCTGCATGGTGATTAGTCAAATTGTGAGCTGAACAATTCGTGAGATAAGGTTGACCACAGGCTGTGGCTTGAAAGAAGACATATAAGGTGAGCTTAGAAATGAAAGAGGCAAAAATCAGTAATTGGGAAGAAGAACAACTTCTGAGTATTCTTAGGCAAGGATTGGTCACAAAAGGGAGAAAATTTACATTTGTGATGGATGAAATAGGTTATTCCTTTGATATGGGATCCGAGAGGACATTGAGGACTAAATAGCTTATGCAGGATCCAATATATAATTTTAGAGCTATGGAATTTTACTGTGAGTAAAAAGCAAAAACCACTCAAGTTATTTTAATTGAATGATCCAATGTAGGTTTTAAGAAAATCAATTTGGCTGATTTTCCAAAATTGGATTGCAGCAGTAAGAGTTACACAAGAAAACTGGGTCACATCCCCAGACTCAGTGACCAGTTAATTGGCAATGGCAAATTAAATTAGAGTGTCATTTGTAAAAGCAAAGTCAGAAAGAATTATGCAACCTGTAAATAGTGTGTGCAAACTCCAGAGAGGAGACAGAGGCGTTCTGAGAGAGAGAAAAAGAGAGAGAGACTGGGGAATGATTATCATCTGACTTCACAAGGGGAGCAGTAATGCAGTGACCACCGGTTCCTGCTGAATGCCGCCTTTATTCTTCATTTTCGTTTTCTGCTATTCTTACCACTACATCTGTACCTCAGTATTTTTCCATTGTCATCTGTGTTACAAAATTTTATGTATCAACTCAACTAGAAGGTAAACATCATATTTTTAATTAGGGAGAGAGAGATCTGCGTTTTGGTGAGACATCGTGTTTGAAGGCTGGTCTGGATGAAATTAGTATTTGAGACTGTTGGGATGAGTTCAGAAGGTGTTCTTCCTAGAGGGATGAATTTCATCCTATATGTTGATTGATGAGGTAGACCAAATAAGCCACGGGGATTTATACTCTGGACCTGACCAGGTATAAATGTCACATAATTGTTTATGATCCTAATTTTATAACAAGAAGTGATTTAGGGTTTATGTAAAAGCTTACTGATTATTTTCAAGCTAAAAAAGTAAATCAATGTTTATCTCTCACTTTCTGATCCTGACATGGACTAGGGCTTTAATAGCCATTATGTTGAGTGTCCAATTTGATAATCTAGATGTTGGGGCCCAATAGCCTCAAGAAAAGTGTTGTTTGATTATCTGGCTAGCTAGCTTTTACCATCTCCTCATCCATCTAATCTTGCTGGTTCTATCTCTCTGGAGAAGCATACTAATGCAGTTACCTGGTAACATCCTTCTTGTTCAAAATTGATTTTTATTTTAAAAGACTCTCATAGTTAATGTCATAGTAGAATATATTCTTACTGGAAAGGTGCCCTTTATTAATAGAAAAATCTCTTCTTTATGAAGGATGTATTCATAGTGGTCTGATTTGGTTGTCTGTCTTACTTATAGATTAACACTTTATTAATCACACTATTTATTATAGCATAGCAAAACAACAAAATAAAAAATTAGATGTTTAGTTGAAAATTATACCACACATTTAATTCATGTAATTACCTAACACCTTCTTCATGCTATAGAATGTTTTAAGTAATTTACTCCTGCTTTTCCATAACTGACCAAGTATTTTCCTATGTCTATCTAAGACTTATATATTTGAATATAATGCAATTTTTACCTATTTCTGAACTCACCTTATAGCCTTCTTGTGTTTTAAATAGCATGCAGACAACCATAAGTATTTAAATGGTAAAATGTACTGGGACATTTTTACTCAGTCATGAAGCCATCTCTACAATCCCCATATATGGTTTCTCTGCATAAATTTTCTTTTTCAAATTTTCTAGAATACCACTTGCCATCAAAAATAAAAAGATCCAGTATTTACTTCCATATATAGTTCAATTAGTGATATGTTTCATTTCGATGTGTTTAAATGTTTCATCTCAATGACTTTATTGCATATATACATATGAATATATATGTATATATATGTATATGTATATACATATGAATATATATGTATATATATATGAATGCTGATTACATTTACACATATATGTAATCTGCATTCTGAATGTGACTCCATGACTTGGATCTGATTAGGATTAGTTTAGAGGAAACAAACTTTAAGAGCTATTACAAAACCTTTATGTAGATATATCATGTTCTTTCATTTGCTTTATCTACATTAAGCAATTTTAACTCTGAATAATAACATTTTCAAGTAAAACTTTTTGAATTTCATCAAGAAAGCAAAGCACTTATTTGAGAAATTACAAATATTTGCATATTTCATGACTAATATTCTTTAAACAAATCATCTTGTTCCCTATGGTCCTTATATTTCCTAATGAGCATAACTGACATTTTGGAAGAAATAATGAGATGAAAATCAGACCTTACTGCTTACTACATTATTGAGAAAAATCATTCAGTCATTTATGACTTTAATTTTTTAACATAGAATGAATAATGGATAATATATAAAACTTGACAGAGTATTATTAAGGAACCAGAAAATTATGAGAAATGTAGAATGAGTAAGACATTATGCAATTATTCATATGCTCAATATGATGTTGCAGGATAGTTTTAAAACACTTTCTGAGGTATTGAAATGATGGTTATGTATAAATATTTGTTAAGCACTTGAATCTATAGCAAAGTGTGACATATTCTGATAAAATATTCAATGTGATTCTTGGAGGTCTTTGGAGGAACAAGAAATAGTTCCCAAACTGCACGTTACAGTATTTTTCCATTACACATTGCACAAAATGTCCTTGACATTCAAGACTATGCCATCGTATTTTAGACTACCTCACTCCAGGGTATATTTGGAAATACCCTCCATTTGCCTTTAATAATAATGACTTGTCATATGGAATCCAGATCTCAGCTAATGTAACATAATATGTTCTTGATGGTTTTTATTAAGTGCCAAATGAAACCCGATAGTCGTCAGAACCATTTCTCCCTTCTGTCGTGAAATTGTTCTCAGCATGTTTCATTTCTGACCATTAATGTAAAAGGTTAATAAACTCAACTGCTTGATATTATTAGCATTCAATATGCATGGTGTGTGGATCATTTTGCAGACTTTTGGTTTTTAAGGATACTGAGCCATTAATGTTACTGTACTGCAGGCTTGTAAAATTGCACCATGCAGCAGCATGCATGCCGTAATTTGAATGCTAACAGACCTGTGAAGAATTCCTACCATATAACACCTTACTTACCTTTACAGAAATTCAGTTTCTTGCTTTGGAATACATTCTCTCTCTCTCTCTCTCTCTCTCTCTCTCTCTCTCTATCTATCTCATTACTTATTAATGTCTAAATATAATTAATTCACTTTATATTTAATTAATTTGTTTCCATTGGCTCTCAGATGAATGGAAAATCAGTCTCAGATTTTATCTAAGATTCATATAGTGAAACTTAGTGTCTGAATCCAGTGTTTCTTGTCACATAGATTATTGGTCAAAGGTGTTTAACCAAATCCTCTTTATGCAATAAATGTTTCAAATACAGCAGATTTCAGGTATAATTCACAAGCTGTTAAACAGGATCATTTGGGAGGATGAAAATTATGAAAATAAAGGGAAATGAAGAGGAATTCAAGGTGGGGATATTGTCTTAAAAATGGATCTTTAGGGCTGGAGAGATGGCTCAGTGTTTAAGACATTTGCCTCCAGTGCCTAAGGCCCTGGGTTCAGTTTCACAGTACCCACATAAAGCCAGACCCACAAAGTTGTTGCCCTGGTGTTCTCTCTCTCTCTCTCTCTCTCTCTCTCTCTCTCTCTCTCTCTCTCTCTCTCTCTCTCTCTCTCTCTCTCTCTCTCTCTCCTTGAAAATGAGTAAATAAATTATTTTTAAAAAATGTATCTTTAATTTGCTTTTTGTCACTCTGCATGAATCTCAGGTACGTTTGCTCCCTTGAAATTGAAATCAGTCTTTTACTCTGCATGGTATTATCACACAGATAACTATACAAACTAGTAACAGAGGAGTCACAACCTGATTTCATCTCATAAAGACTCTATGAACTGAGGAACACACTCTTCCCTCATTGGAACAGTCATGGGAATCTATGGTATAAGCCTGCAAAATGGCTCTTCCTTTGTAGGAATAATGTCTTTGACAACAATGACATCACTATAGCCCCTCTCTTCCCCAGGTGTCTTTAATACACCACCAAGAAAACTCAGACACTACAAAAATACTGAGTATGTAAATATCAAAAAGATAAACCGTTCTAAATTAGCTCAGAAATGCACAAAGTAATCCTCAGGTGGCATCCCTGCCAGGTTTTTTATTCAAGTACTTCCTGTAAGATATAAAATTGCATGTGCACATACACAATAGCTATAGCATGAATATGCACAGAAATTACTGTTTTCTTTTGTAAGTTACAAGTGCAAATAAATCATCTTAATAGCATCCTAAATATATTACTTAAAACAAACGATTGTGTTATCACTAAATCATTGCCCAGTCATGCTTCAGAGCATAGAATTGCCAGATGAGGACATTAGGTCTTGACATCTTTCTCCCTCAGTTACTATTCAAAACACAAACTATTTAAAGCAGATTCATCACTGATAAACACACTATTTAAACAATTCACGCTTGTCAATTTTCAAAATAGTGTTATTTATTTATTTGCAAGAAAAGAGAGGCAGGGAGAGAGAGAGAGAAAGAGAGAGAGAGAGAGAGAGAGAGAGAGAGAGAGAGAGAGAGAGAGAGAGAGAGAGAGAGAGAAAGCACCAGGGCCACTTGCCACTGCAACTCCAGATGCACGTGTCACTTTTTGCATCTGGCTTTTCATGGGTACTGGGGAATCAAACACAGGCTGCTATGTTTTGCAAACAAGCAACTTAATTACTAAGCAATCAAGCCATCCCTAAAAAAACACACTATTAAAGGTAATAGTCCATTAAAGCAAAAGCAAAGTAGTGCAGACATATGCAAGCTGCAATTTTATTTGTACATTGCAACACACAGAAAAGGAGCTGGTGAGGTTGAGGAAGAAGTCTTAGCAAATTCTCACATACCAAGATCAGAACTAGGTGTTAGCTTTATTTACAAAGTCCAATACTCAGTGGTGTAGATTAATATTATGGTTGCCCACTCTTTCTGTCCCCACTTCTGGATAGAACATCCTGCAGGAGGAATAGTGTTACAAGGTAATTAAAGTGGTTTCAGCCTAGAAATCACCAGTGTGGGGAAATGTGAGAGGAGTTTTAACTTTGCTCTGTTTGGTGAGGTTCAGAGATCAGTGCTGCTAGGGAAAAATACTGATTTGCATGGTTAATGTGCTTCAGCTTTCATAATCTTAGCTTCCTGCTACTGAAGTACCTTGCTGTGCATACCAACAGGCTTCAGAGCAATGACAGACACAGGGCATGAGGAGGAGCTGTCAGTGTCTTCTGCAGTCCTTGGTCTTTCAGCTGGAATGACTAGGCTTTCTGTCACCAGGAAGGATGGATGTGTGCACCTGCAGGAACCTCTGCTGTTATTTATTTATTTATTTATTTATTTATTTATTTATTTATTTATTTCAGGTTTGAGAAGCAGGCAAAAAGTCAGAGTCAATTTTAGGTAGAAACACAAGGGATCCAGGAAAGAAAAACATCAGACAAAGCACACCTTGGCAAGACAAATCTGTTTTGAAGAGTTGAATCAAATAATCATAATTTATCACCAACTCAGTCCTACATATTCAATTAAATTGTACACGGTCAACTATGAAGCTTTTAGAATTTCTTTATTTGCTGATCTAAACCAAAGTTTGATCTGAGTTGGACTAAGAAATAAAACCAACACAAAATGAAATTTCACTCCTAAACTCTGACAAAATACAACATACACACACACACTCTGTCTGACAAAATACAACATACACACACACACACACACACACACACACACACAAAGAAACAATCACAATATTTTGTCGAAAAGTCTTTAATGACAAATCTAAATAGAACAAGATAAGAGTCCTTTAATTTAATATGTACTCATGTATCTGTCTCAGATGATAGAATACATTCTATGGTGGGATCCTGCTACCTGTAGTCACATGAGGTTAGAAAGAGTTTTAGAAATAATGGAGGCATATCTACAGCAAGGATGTTTAATTCATTTGGAAATTAATGAATCAAACTTGCCCTTTCCTGAATTTCAGAACTAGTATTTTGCATATTGTATTGCTCTGTCAAAAAAACCTCTGGGAGATATCCATCCACAGAATTTCGACTGCTTTATTATTTACGACTTATTAATGTTTAGTATTTGAGTTCTGTGTTACTGTTACACCACTATTTCAAACAAAGCAGAAATTAATAAAATATTCACAGTTATAAATTAGCTGTGAATATAAAATACCCTCTAATTCATACATTCAATCAACTAATTATCCATAAAAAAGATATTTATTATTTGAATTGCTGTCTACCAGGAGTAATTTTTGCAGATACTGTGAATGTTTCCTGGTGTAAACAGCATTTATCTTTTGGTTAACATCAAAAGAAATAAACCACATAAGAGAGATAACGAAAGTATGCTCTCAATCAACTGTGCTGAGGCTCTGTCATTTCCCATGCTGTTAGGTGGGTAATTACGTTTGCTAATACCCAATGAAGTGTTTATTTTATGAAGATACACAAAATATAAAAATGAGTTGCTTTCAAAACAAAGTGTTTTAAACATTTCAGAATAAATGTCCATGTCTGGGTAGCTTATATCATTTAAATTCCATCAACATGATGGCTTGATTTTTTTATTAATAATACTGATTAACACCTACTTCTATGCTTTCCACACATAATTTTTCCCGTGTCTACAGGATGGCTTACCTAATATCTACTAATGATGTTTTTCTTTTATAGTTTTCATTTTTTGGTACCTCTTCTTTGGTGAAATCATATTATAATTTATTTGTTATTGATGTTCATATATTTTCTTATACACATTTTTGCATGAGAATTGACTTATTTTATTAATTTATTTTTAAAAACTTATTTACTGTTCTGAGGTAACATTTTTTGAGTTCCTTAATATTTATATTTATGTATTTATTTATTTTTGGTTTTTCAAGGTAGGGTCTCGCTCTAGTCAAAGCTGACCTGGAATTCACTCTGTAATTTCAGGCTGGCCTTGAACTCAGGGCAATTCTCCTACCTCTGCCTCCCAAGTGCTGGGATTAAAGGCTTGTACCACCACGCCCAGCTTCTATTTTTAATATTTTTATTCTTCTCTTCTAAAACAATGAAAAATGGATAAATTGAAGAAATTATAGAAATTTGCTATTTATAATTCAAATTTTCATAAGGCTTATAAATGTTTATCAATGTTACTGGGTAGTTTGGTCATTTGATTTTATATTTATTTATGTCTTGTGTTACTAAATATCAGTCAAAATATTTTAAATTCTATGTTTTATTTATATTCAGTTATATTTAAATAGTGTGTGCTTCCTGGTTCTTGATAACAAATGAAAATTGGTTGTTTCCTAAATGTCTTATAATTGATCTGAATGCTTTGTACCATGCATACTTCAGAAAATTTCCAAAAGAGGTTTTATGAGTCCAATTTAAACTGAAAAAAACATGGTAGCTCATTTTAAAATGAAGACCTTATACATTAAAGATAATAAGAATTTGAAGGTCATGTCACATATAAATATAGCAGAGGTTACTACAGTCTTTCTATTTTGCTTCCCAAGACCTGTAATGGAAGATGAGTTAAATGTTCCCACATTATCTACACTGCTCAGGGATAGCTGTAGACCATCCATATATTTAATTTTAAGAATGCACAATTCCACTGTATTCTGAGAGAAATATAGAACTCAGTGTTTAAATGGTATGGTTGAAACCAATGTATTCTTGGGCTTTACTAATGAGCTTTTCAAAACAGTAAATAAGTATCTTTTTTTTAAAACTTTTAGGTATCAATGTTGCAATTTTAAATAAAATCCTCTCCTCAATCTCCCTCCCAGTGGTTCACATGTGTCCTCTGGCCCTGCCCCACCTCTGTTCTCATCTCTTTATAGTCACTCTTGGCTACAATAAGGCCATAAATCTTTGCTAGAAGATGTCTCCACAGGATTCACGCTGAGAACTGTAGAACTCTTGGCTAGTATCAACTATTATAACTTCTGCACTGTGAGTCTTGATCCAAGTCTGCCAAGGTTCTTATTAGAACATAGAGGTGTGTCGAGGCCCTTCCCAGCCAAGCCCCCATCTCATGAACTGCTTCTGGAAAGATCCAAGTTTCAGGAACTGACTACAACAGCCCCAAACTGATGGCTGTCCTCTGGCCCCTCAGTGTGAAAGCTGAACTGTAATGGAGTTCCTGACCACCTAGAGAACCCCTCTCTTTCCTCCACTACCTGTCCTGAATGAAAACAATACATTTTGACCATTTTCATGTTTGCATTTTTACTCTTTGACAGTGTAATCTTATTACTTTTTTTTAGGTATAAATTCAATGAAGGCTAATTTGCATTGTCCAAACTGAGGAAGGTAACTTTACTAACCCCAAACACAATTATAAAGAAAATGTATTTTTTCCAGTAAACCAGACATTTTTCCTTAGACAAGAAAGGTCATAAGAAAAATATAACCTGACATGTGAGGCTTGGTGGTAAATCCCAACATTCAAAAGCTGAAGCAGAAAGCTTGGTTTCAAGCCGATACTGACCTTCAGAGTGAGGACTTGTCTCAAAGACATCAGCAAAACAGACCAACCAAGTTGAGCTTAATCTGAATATTTAGGAAGTGTAAGTACCAATAATGTTTCATTCTTTCTTATTTCTGCAACATTTCCAGGCTTGTTGAACAAGGAAGACCTCAATCTTCTTGGGGTCTCCCTGGAGATTTTCTCAATTGAAATCCAGGAAAAGGTCTAACTCAGTTGAGCATACACACACACACACACACACACACACACACACACACACACACACACACACACACACAAAACAACAACAACAACAACACAAGTGGTTATCCTCGTGATTCGTTATGATGGTCATAAAATACCTTTCTAAGTTGTTTGAATAAAAGGTCAGGTGAGCAGGTGAGCATAGTTCTAATAAGCACAATCATTCTAAGAAATTACTTCATTTTTAAAATTCCACGCAAATTCAATCTTGTAAAATATCTGGAAGCTTTCTTTGAAAAGAATTTTCATGATATGCAGTGGATTTTTTTAACGTGGTAGCTATGTCAAAAGTATCTTAGCATATTTTCTGGTTATATTTCATTGAAACCACCTTCTTCTATTTGTGATATTATTATGAAATTTTTATTTAATGGTTCCATGGTTCAGAACGGGATTGGTAATTGATATCAAAAAGCTATTTTAATCTCCACAGAGGCATCTGATTTGTGCATAGTAAAATAGTGAAGAATACCATGAATGCGTTCTTAGTTAGATTTGGAATTATTAACCAACCATTGGAGTTATTAGCCATTGGTATTATTAAATATTGCAATTATTACTCATTGAGATTTTGAACCATTGGAATTATTACCCATTGGAAATATTAACCATTGGAATCTCAGATTGGCCAAAAGAGTTTTCTCAGAAAGATTTACAATTCAGTATATTGTATGTGTAGAAATCCATGGATATATTTAAGAAGATTTACTTTAAAATGACAACTGCCACTTGACTTTTATAACTAATTATAAAACCTTTAGTGACTCATTTGGTTATGTTAAAATATTAAATAGATGTCATTGTGTAAGTATTTAACATATCTTGATAAAACTTTTGAATTATAGACATTCTAAGAAAATTAAAAACTTTTCTTAAAGTACTCTGTAACTGATCATAGTAAAATATTAACTAAATCTGAGTATGCTTGATGTTAAATTGCATTATTAAAACAACTGAGAGACTGAATAGGATGAATGAAGGATAGATTTATTTTAGCTTACAAACTGACAGATTTCAATCCATAGTGCTTGAAACCATGGATAGATGACTTGTAATGAGACAGAATATCATGGTGAGGCAGGGTTTGTTTGTTTGTTTGTTTGTTTGTTTTTCTCACATTGGACAGAATGTGACAGATGTAGGGACCAGGAACCAGAGATAATCTCCACACGAATATTCCCCAATGACTTACTTTCTGCTAGGACTTAACTCTTGATATTTCTAGAACTTTCTAAATTTATGCCAACATCTTGAGACAAATTGTGCAACATGTTAATCTCCTGAGGACATTTTAGATTCAGAACATTATATTTGGTATTTGTCTTATTTCCCCCCTGGCAGTCATAAAATAAATGATTTAATATATAATGTATCAAATTAAATCTTAATGGCAAGCTATTATTCCACTGTATTAAAATACAGCAAGTATTTTTAAATCTGATAGGTTCTGTAACCTATAACTTTGTTTTAATTTTTTCTGTACTCTTGTCCACTGTGCAACTGAAAAGCATGTGGTTATATTTCTAAAATTAAAAATTAAAAATTTTATTTTCAAAATGTAATGCAGCGCAATGAAGGATAGCAATCACTTCATTTTGCATATGTGTATCGAAACAAAATACCCAATTTAATCACGTAAAACAAAAATTCAATGAGAGGAAAGGCTGCATCCCAGTAATAGTTGTTGGCTATCATAACAAGACCCTGAGTTCAAGTAATGTCACTACAAGAGAGCCATTCAGGTATTACTGATTAGTTACAATCACACAACTTCCTTCTTAGAAAAATGATTATGTCATTCTGGGTACTTAAATAAGTTAAGACTGGTATAGGGTTTCCCTAGTTTGCCATAGCATATGCACTCTCCCTGAGTCCCTTTTTATTCCCCTAATTGAGAAAACTTAATTATTGCTTTGTTGACTTTTACCTGTTCTGTAAACTAAGTTCTCTGCACCAGAATCTTGGGTGATTACTATAGCTTTATCCCAGAGGCATTTCTTTGGTTATTATTGTTCAACTGGCCAGCTTGTACAAATTCATTAGATCTAAGCTTGCCCAAGGAAGTGTATTCTGAACAATCACTATTGAATGACTTCATTGAATAAATTCCTCAGATTGTTTTCCTATAAATTGATCCAGAATACATACACACATTATATATATATATATATATATATATATATATATATATATATATATAATTTATTGATGTATACATGTATGTTAGGAGGGGATCTGTCAGGACACTTGCCTCTGCAAATATCAAGTGCTTATGCCTCATTTTACATTTTTTGGTGGAAAATTGAATCCAGACCAACAGACTTTGCAAAAAAAAGTAAGTAAAAATAAAACA